>CAWWDY010000115.1:0-177902 GCA_963942605.1 Poecilus cupreus | reverse complement strand
GTCATTTCTCATAAATCGCCGTTTCACACGAAAGAAACATGAATTTGTCAGTTTGAATAGTTCAAAACAGCGTTTTTCTATGTTTTTGCAAGTTTAAAACAGCAATTTTATCGTTATTTCTCATAAAACGCCGTTTCACACGAAAGAAACATGAATTTGTCAGTTTGAATAGTTCAAAACAGCGTTTTTCAATGTTTTTGCAAGTTTAAAACAGCAGTTTTATCGTGATTTCACAAAAATCCACCGTTTCGAACGAAAGAAACCTGAATTTATCAGTTTGAATAGTTCAAAACAGCGTTTTTCAATGTTTTTGCAAGTATAAAACAGCAGTTTTATCGTGATTTCACAAAAATCCACCGTTTCGAACGAAAGAAACCTGAATTTATCAGTTTGAATAGTTAAAAACAGCGTTTTTCTATGTTTTTGCAAGTTAAAAACAGCAATTTTATCGTCATTTCTCATAAATCGCCGTTTCACGCGAAAGAAACATGAATTTGTCAGTTTGAATAGTTCAAAACACCGTTTTTCTATGTTTTTTCATGTTTAAAACAGCAATTTTATCGTCATTTCTCATAAATCGCCGTTTCACACGAAAGAAACATGAATTTGTCAGTTTGAATAGTTGAAAACAGCGTTTTTCTATGTTTTTGCAAGTTTAAAACAGCAATTTTTTCGTCATTTCTCATAAATCGCCGTTTCACACGAAAGAAACATGAATTTGTCAGTTTGAATAGTTCAAAACAGAATTTTTCTATGTTTTTGCAAGTTTAAAACAGCAATTTTATCGTTATTTCTCATTAAACGCCGTTTCACACGAAAGAAACATGAATTTGTCAGTTTGAATAGTTAAAAACTGCGTTTTTCTATGTTTTTGCAAGTTTAAAACAGCAATTTTATCGTCATTTCTCATAAATCGCCGTTTCACACGAAAGAAACCTGAATTTATCAGTTTGAATAGTTAAAAACAGCGTTTTTCTATATTTTTGCAAGTTTAAAACAGCAGTTTTATCGTGATTTCACAAAAATCCACTGTTTCGAACGAAAGAAACCTGAATTTATCAGTTTGAATAGTTAAAAACAGCGTTTTTCTATGTTTTTGCAAGTTTAAAACAGCAATTTTATCGTCATTTCTCATAAATCGCAGTTTCACACGAAAGAAACATGAATTTATCAGTTTGAATAGTTAAAAACAGCGTTTTTCTATGTTTTTGCAAGTTAAAAACAGCAATTTTATCGTCATTTCTCATAAATCGCCGTTTCACGCGAAAGAAATGAATTTATCAGTTTGAATAGTTAAAAACAGCGTTTTTCTATGTTTTTGCAAGTTTAAAACAGCAATTTTATCGTTATTTCTCATAAATCGCCGTTTCACACGAAAGAAACATGAATTTGTCAGTTTGAATAGTTAAAAACTGCGTTTTTCTATGTTTTTGCAAGTTTAAAACAGCAATTTTATCGTCATTTCTCATAAATCGCCGTTTCACACGAAAGAAACATGAATTTGTCAGTTTGAATAGTTAAAAACAGCGTTTTTTCTATGTTTTTGCTAGTTTAAAACAGCAATTTTATCGTCATTTCTCATAAATCGCCGTTTCACAACGAAAGAAACATGAATTTGTCAGTTTGAATAGTTAAAAACTGCGTTTTTCTATGTTTTTGCAAGTTTAAAACAGCAATTTTATGGTCATTCTCATAAATCGCCGTTTCACACGAAAGAAACCTGAATTTATCAGTTTGAATAGTTAAAAACAGCGTTTTTCTATATTTTTGCAAGTTTAAAACAGCAGTTTTATCGTGATTTCACAAAAATCCACTGTTTCGAACGAAAGAAACCTGAATTTATCAGTTGGAATAGTTAAAAAACAGCGTTTTTTCTATGTTTTTGCAAGTTTAAAACAGCAATTTTATCGTCATTTCTCATAAATCGCAGTTTCACACAAAATAAACATGAATTTATCAGTTTGAATAGTTAAAAACAGCGTTTTTCTATGTTTTTGCAAGTTTAAAACAGCAATTTTTATCGTCATTTCTCATAAATCGCCGTTTCACCCGAAAGAAACATGAATTTGTCAGTTTGAATAGTTCAAAACAGCGTTTTTCTATGTTTTTGCAAGTTTAAAACAGCAATTTTATCGTCATTTCTCATAAATCGCCGTTTTACACGAAAGAAACATGAATTTGTCAGTTTGAATAGTTCAAAACAGCGTTTTTCTATGTTTTTGCAAGTTTAAAACAGCAATTTTTTCGTCATTTCTCATAAATCGCCGTTTCACACGAAAGAAACTTGAATTTATCAGTTTGAATAGTTAAAAACAGCGTTTTTCTATGTTTTTGCAAGTTTAAAACAGCAATTTTATCGTCATTTCTCATAAATCGCCGTTTCACACGAAGAAACATGAATTTATCAGTTTGAATAGTTCAAAACAGCGTTTTTCTATGTTTTTGCAAGTTTAAAACAGCAGTTTTATCGTGATTTCACAAAAATCCACCGTTTCGAACGAAAGAAACCTGAATTTATCAGTTTGAATAGTTAAAAACAGCGTTTTTCTATGTTTTTGCAAGTTTAAAACAGCAATTTTATCGTCATTTCTCATAAATCGCCGTTTCACACGAAAGAAACATGAATTTGTCAGTTTGAATAGTTGAAAACAGCGTTTTTCTATGTTTTTGCAAGTTTAAAACAGCAATTTTATCGTCATTTCTCATAAATCGCCGTTTCACACGAAAGAAACATGAATTTGTCAGTTTGAATAGTTCAAAACAGCGTTTTTCTATGTTTTTGCAAGTTTAAAACAGCAATTTTATCGTCATTTCTCATAAATCGCCGTTTCACACGAAAGAAACATGAATTTATAAGTTTGAATAGTTCAAAACAGCGTTTTTCTGTTTTTGCAAGTTTAAAACAGCAGTTTTATCGTGATTTCACAAAAATCCACCGTTTCGAACGAAAGAAACCTGAATTTATCAGTTTGAATAGTTAAAAACAGCGTTTTTCTATGTTTTTGCAAGTTTAAAACAGCAATTTTATCGTCATTTCTCATAAATCGCCGTTTCACACGAAAGAAACATGAATTTATCAGTTTGAATAGTTAAAAACAGCGTTTTTCTATGCTTTTGCAAGTTTAAAACAGCAGTTTTATCGTGATTTCACAAAAATCCACTGTTTCGAACGAAAGAAACCTGAATTTATCAGTTTGAATAGTTAAAAACAGCGTTTTTCTATGTTTTTGCAAGTTTAAAACAGCAATTTTATCGTCATTTCTCATAAATCGCCGTTTCACACGAAAGAAACATGAATTTGTCAATTTGAATAGTTCAAAACAGCGTTTTCTATGTTTTTGCAAGTTTAAAACAGCAATTTTATCGTCATTTCTCATAAATCGCCGTTTCACACGAAAGAAACATGAATTTGTCAGTTTGTATAGTTCAAAACAGCGTTTTTCTATGTTTTGCAAGTTTAAAACAGCAATTTTATCGTCATTTCTCATAAATCGCCGTTTTACACGAAAGAAACATGAATTTGTCAGTTTGAATAGTTCAAAACAGCGTTTTTCTATGTTTTTGCAAGTTTAAAACAGCAATTTTATCGTCATTTCTCATAAATCGCCGTTTCACACGAAAGAAACTTGAATTTATGAGTTTGAATAGTTAAAAACAGCGTTTTTCTATGTTTTTGCAAGTTTAAAACAGCAATTTTATCGTCATTTCTCATAAATCGCCGTTTCACACGAAAGAAACATGAATTTATCAGTTTGAATAGTTCAAAACAGCGTTTTTCTATGTTTTTTGCAAGTTTAAAACAGCAGTTTTATCGTGATTTCACAAAATCCACCGTTCGAACGAAAGAAACCTGAATTTATCAGTTTGAATAGTTAAAAACAGCGTTTTTCTATGTTTTTGCAAGTTAAAACAGCAATTTTATCGTCATTTCTCATAAATCGCCGTTTCACACGAAAGAAACATGAATTTGTCAGTTTGAATAGTTGAAAACAGCGTTTTTCTATGTTTTTGCAAGTTTAAAACAGCAATTTTATCGTCATTTCTCATAAATCGCCGTTTCACACGAAAGAAACATGAATTTGTCAGTTTGAATAGTTCAAAACAGCGTTTTTCTATGTTTTTGCAAGTTTAAAACAGCAATTTTATCGTCATTTCTCATAAATCGCCGTTTCACACGAAAGAAACATGAATTTATAAGTTTGAATAGTTCAAAACAGCGTTTTTCTGTTTTTGCAAGTTTAAAACAGCAGTTTTATCGTGATTTCACAAAAATCCACCGTTTCGAACGAAAGAAACCTGAATTTATCAGTTTGAATAGTTAAAAACAGCGTTTTTCTATGTTTTGCAAGTTTAAAACAGCAATTTTATCGTCATTTCTCATAAATCGCCGTTTCACACGAAAGAAACATGAATTTATCAGTTTAAATAGTTAAAAACAGCGTTTTTCTATGCTTTTGCAAGTTTAAAACAGCAGTTTTATCGTGATTTCACAAAAATCCACTGTTTCGAACGAAAGAAACCTGAATTTATCAGTTTGAATAGTTAAAAACAGCGTTTTTCTATGTTTTTGCAAGTTTAAAACAGCAATTTTATCGTCATTTCTCATAAATCGCAGTTTCACACGAAAGAAACATGAATTTATCAGTTTGAATAGTTAAAAACAGCGTTTTTCTATGTTTTTGCAAGTTTAAAACAGCAATTTTATCGTCATTTCTCATAAATCGCCGTTTCACACGAAAGAAACATGAATTTGTCAGTTTGAATAGTTCAAAACAGCGTTTTTCTATGTTTTTGCAAGTTTAAAACAGCAATTTTATCGTCATTTCTCATAAATCGCCGTTTTACACGAAAGAAACATGAAATTGTCAGTTTGAATAGTTCAAAACAGCGTTTTTCTATGTTTTTGCAAGTTTAAAAACAGCAATTTTATCGTCATTTCTCATAAATCGCCGTTTCACACGAAAGAAACTTGAATTTATCAGTTTGAATAGTTAAAAACAGCGTTTTTCTATGTTTTTGCAAGTTTAAAACAGCAATTTTATCGTCATTTCTCATAAATCGCCGTTTCACACGAAAGAAACATGAATTTATCAGTTTGAATAGTTCAAAACAGCGTTTTTCTATGTTTTTGCAAGTTTAAAACAGCAGTTTTATCGTGATTTCACAAAAATCCACTGTTTCGAACGAAAGAAACCTGAATTTATCAGTTTGAATAGTTAAAAACAGCGTTTTTCTATGTTTTTGCAAGTTTAAAACAGCAATTTTATCGTCATTTCTCATAAATCGCAGTTTCACACGAAAGAAACATGAATTTATCAGTTTGAATAGTTAAAAACAGCGTTTTTCTATGTTTTTGCAAGTTTAAAACAGCAATTTTATCGTCATTTCTCATAAATCGCCGTTTCACACGAAAGAAACATGAATTTGTCAGTTTGAATAGTTCAAAACAGCGTTTTTCTATGTTTTTGCAAGTTTAAAACAGCAATTTTATCGTCATTTCTCATAAATCGCCGTTTTACACGAAAGAAACATGAAATTGTCAGTTTGAATAGTTCAAAACAGCGTTTTTCTATGTTTTTGCAAGTTTAAAACAGCAATTTTATCGTCATTTCTCATAAATCGCCGTTTCACACGAAAGAAACTTGAATTTATCAGTTTGAATAGTTAAAAACAGCGTTTTTCTATGTTTTTGCAAGTTTAAAACAGCAATTTTATCGTCATTTCTCATAAATCGCCGTTTCACACGAAAGAAACATGAATTTATCAGTTTGAATAGTTCAAAACAGCGTTTTTCTATGTTTTTGCAAGTTTAAATAGCAGTTTTATCGTGATTTCACAAAAATCCACCGTTTCGAACGAAAGAAACTTGAATTTATCAGTTTGAATAGTTAAAAACAGCGTTTTTCTATGTTTTTGCAAGTTTAAAACAGCAATTTTATCGTTATTTCTCATAAATCGCCGTTTCACACGAAAGAAACATGAATTTATCAGTTTGAATAGTTAAAAACAGCGTTTTTCTATGTTTTTGCAAGTTTAAAACAGCAATTTTATCGTCATTTCTCATAAATCGCCGTTTCACACGAAAGAAACATGAATTTGTCAGTTTGAATAGTTCAAAACAGCGTTTTTCCATGTTTTTGCAAGTTTAAAACAGCAATTTTATCGTCATTTCTCATAAATCGACGTTTCACACGAAAGAAATATGAATTTGTCAGTTTGAATCGTTCAAAACAGCGTTTTTGTATGTTTTTTCATGTTTACAACAGCAATTTTATCGTCATTTCTCATAAATCGAAAGAAACATGAATTTGTCAGTTTGAATAGTTCAAAACAGCGTTTTTCTATGTTTTTGCAAGTTAAAAACATCAATTTTATCGTCATTTTTCATAAAACGCCGTTTCACACGAAAGAAACATGAATTTGTCAGTTTGAATAGTTAAAAACAGCGTTTTTCTATGTTTTTGCAAGTTTAAAACAGCAATTTTATCGTCATTTCTCATATATCGCCTTTTCACACGAAAGAAACCTGAATTTATCAGTTTGAATAGTTAAAAACAGCGTTTTTCTATGTTTTTGCAAATTTAAAACAGCAATTTTATCGTCATTTCTCATAAATCGCCGTTTCACACGAAAGAAACATGAATTTATCAGTTTGAATAGTTCAAAACAGCGTTTTTCTATGTTTTTGCAAGTTTAAAACAGCAGTTTTATCGTGATTTCACAAAAATCCACCGTTTCGAACGAAAGAAACCTGAATTTATCAGTTTGAATAGTTAAAAACAGCGTTTTTCTATGTTTTTGCAAGTTTAAAACAGCAATTTTATCGTCATTTCTCATAAATCGCCGTTTCACACGAAAGAAACATGAATTTGTCAGTTTGAATAGTTCAAAACAGCATTTTTCTATGTTTTTGCAAGTTTAAAACAGCAATTTTATCGTCATTTCTCATAAATCGCCGTTTCACACGAAAGAAACATGAATTTGTCAGTTTGAATAGTTCAAAACAGCGTTTTTCTATGTTTTTTCATGTTTAAAACAGCAATTTTATCGTCATTTCTCATAAATCGCCGTTTCACACGAAAGAAACATGAATTTGTAAGTTTGAATAGTTCAAAACAGGGTTTTTCTATGTTTTTTCATGTTTAAAACAGCAATTTTATCGTCATTTCTCATAAATCGCCGTTTCACACGAAAGAAACATGAATTTGTCAGTTTGAATAGTTGAAAACAGCGTTTTTCTATGTTTTTGCAAGTTTAAAACAGCAATTTTATCGTCATTTCTCATAAATCGCCGTTTCACACGAAAGAAACATGAATTTGTCAGTTTGAATAGTTCAAAACAGCGTTTTTCTATGTTTTTGCAAGTTAAAAACAGCAATTTTATCGTCATTTCTCATAAATCGCCGTTTCACACGAAAGAAACATGAATTTGTCAGTTTGAATAGTTCAAAACAGCGTTTTTCTATGTTTTTTCATGTTTAAAACAGCAATTTTATCGTCATTTCTCATAAATCGCCGTTTCACACGAAAGAAACATGAATTTGTCAGTTTGAATAGTTGAAAACAGCGTTTTTCTATGTTTTTGCAAGTTTAAAACAGCAATTTTATCGTCATTTCTCATAAATCGCCGTTTCACACGAAAGAAACATGAATTTGTCAGTTTGAATAGTTCAAAACAGCGTTTTTCTATGTTTTTGCAAGTTTAAAACAGCAATTTTATCGTCATTTCTCATAAAACGCCGTTTCACACGAAAGAAACATGAATTTGTCAGTTTGAATAGTTAAAAACAGCGTTTTTCTATGTTTTTGCAAGTTTAAAACAGCAATTTTATCGTCATTTCTCATAAATCGCCGTTTCACACGAAAGAAACATGAATTTATCAGTTTGAATAGTTCAAAACTGCGTTTTTCTATGTTTTTGCAAGTTTAAAACAGCAGTTTTATCGTGATTTCACAAAAATCCACCGTTTCGAACGAAAGAAACTTGAATTTATCAGTTTGAATAGTTAAAAACAGCGTTTTTCTATGTTTTTGCAAGTTTAAAACAGCAATTTTATCGTCATTTCTCATAAATCGCCGTTTCACACGAAAGAAACATGAATTTATCAGTTTGAATAGTTAAAAACAGCGTTTTTCTATGTTTTTGCAAGTTTAAAACAGCAATTTTATCGTCATTTCTCATAAATCGCCGTTTCACACGAAAGAAACATGAATTTATCAGTTTGAATAGTTCAAAACAGCGTTTTTCTATGTTTTTGCAAGTTTAAAACAGCAGTTTTATCGTGATTTCACAAAAATCCACCGTTTCGAACGAAAGAAACATGAATTTGTCAGTTTGAATAGTTCAAAACAGCGTTTTTCTATGTTTTTGCAAGTTTAAAACAGCAATTTTATCGTCATTTCTCATAAATCGCCGTTTCACACGAAAGAAACATGAATTTGTCAGTTTGAATAGTTCAAAACAGCGTTTTTCTATGTTTTTGCAAGTTTAAAACAGCAATTTTATCGTCATTTCTCATAAAACGCCGTTTCACACGAAAGAAACATGAATTTGTCAGTTTGAATAGTTAAAAACAGCGTTTTTCTATGTTTTTGCAAGTTTAAAACAGCAATTTTATCGTCATTTCTCATAAATCGCCGTTTCACACGAAAGAAACCTGAATTTATCAGTTTGAATAGTTCAAAACAGCGTTTTTCTATGTTTTTGCAAGTTTAAAACAGCAGTTTTATCGTGATTTCACAAAAATCCACCGTTTCGAACGAAAGAAACCTGAATTTATCAGTTTGAATAGTTAAAAACAGCGTTTTTCTATGTTTTTGCAAGTTTAAAACAGCAATTTTATCGTCATTTCTCATAAATCGCCGTTTCACACGAAAGAAACATGAATTTGTCAGTTTGAATAGTTCAAAACAGCGTTTTTCTATGTTTTTTCATGTTTAAAACAGCAATTTTATCGTCATTTCTCATAAATCGCCGTTTCACACGAAAGAAACATGAATTTGTCAGTTTGAATAGTTCAAAACTGGGTTTTTCTATGTTTTTTCATGTTTAAAACAGCAATTTTATCGTCATTTCTCATAAATCGCCGTTTCACACGAAAGAAACATGAATTTGTCAGTTTGAATAGTTCAAAACAGCGTTTTTCTATGTTTTTGCAAGTTTATAACAGCAGTTTTATCGTGATTTCACAAAAATCCACCGTTTCGAACGAAAGAAACCTGAATTTATCAGTTTGAATAGTTAAAAACAGCGTTTTTCTATGTTTTTGCAAGTTTAAAACAGCAATTTTATCGTCATTTCTCATAAATCGCCGTTTCACACGAAAGAAACATGAATTTATCAGTTTGAATAGTTAAAAACAGCGTTTTTCTATGTTTTTGCAAGTTTAAAACAGCAATTTTATCGTCATTTCTCATAAATCGCCGTTTCACACGAAAGAAACATGAATTTGTCAGTTTGAATAGTTAAAAACAGCGTTTTTCTATGTTTTTGCAAGTTTAAAACAGCAATTTTATCGTCATTTCTCATAAATCGCCGTTTCACACGAAAGAAACCTGAATTTATCAGTTTGAATAGTTCAAAACAGCGTTTTTCTATGTTTTTGCAAGTTTAAAACAGCAGTTTTATCGTGATTTCACAAAAATCCACCGTTTCGAACGAAAGAAACCTGAATTTATCAGTTTGAATAGTTAAAAACAGCGTTTTTCTATGTTTTTGCTAGTTTAAAACAGCAATTTTATCGTCATTTCTCATAAATCGCCGTTTCACACGAAAGAAACATGAATTTGTCAGTTTGAATAGTTCAAACCTGGGTTTTTCTATGTTTTTTCATGTTTAAAACAGCAATTTTATCGTCATTTCTCATAAATCGCCGTTTCACACGAAAGAAACATGAATTTGTCAGTTTGAATAGTTGAAAACAGCGTTTTTCTATGTTTTTGCAAGTTTATAACAGCAGTTTTATCGTGATTTCACAAAAATCCACCGTTTCAAACGAAAGAAACCTGAATTTATCAGTTTGAATAGTTAAAAACAGCGTTTTTCTATGTTTTTGCAAGTTTAAAACAGCAATTTTATCGTCATTTCTCATAAATCGCCGTTTCACACGAAAGAAACATGAATTTATCAGTTTGAATAGTTAAAAACAGCGTTTTTCTATGTTTTTGCAAGTTTAAAACAGCAATTTTATCGTCATTTCTCATAAATCGCCGTTTCACACGAAAGAAACATGAATTTGTCAGTTTGAATAGTTCAAAACAGCGTTTTTCTATGTTTTTGCAAGTTTAAAACAGCAATTTTATCGTCATTTCTCATAAATCGCCGTTTAACACGAAAGAAACATGAATTTGTCAGTTTGAATAGTTTAAAACAGCGTTTTTCTATGTTTTTTCATGTTTAAAACAGCAATTTTATCGTCATTTCTCATAAATCGCCGTTTCACATGAAAGAAACATGAATTTGTCAGTTTGAATAGTTAAAAACAGCGTTTTTCTATGTTTTTGCAAGTTTAAAACAGCAATTTTATCGTCATTTCTCATAAATCGCCGTTTCACACGAAAGAAACCTGAATTTATCAGTTTGAATAGTTCAAAACAGCGTTTTTCTATGTTTTTGCAAGTTTAAAACAGCAGTTTTATCGTGATTTCACAAAAATCCACCGTTTCGAACGAAAGAAACCTGAATTTATCAGTTTGAATAGTTAAAAACAGCGTTTTTCTATGTTTTTGCAAGTTAAAAACAGCAATTTTATCGTCATTTCTCATAAATCGCCGTTTCACGCGAAAGAAACATGAATTTATCAGTTTAAATAGTTAAAAACAGCGTTTTTCTATGTTTTTTCATGTTTAAAACAGCAATTTTATCGTCATTTCTCATAAATCGCCGTTTCACACGAAAGAAACATGAATTTGTCAGTTTGAATAGTTGAAAACAGCGTTTTTCTATGTTTTTGCAAGTTTAAAACAGCAATTTTATCGTCATTTCTCATAAATCGCCGTTTCACACGAAAGAAACATGAATTTGTCAGTTTGAATAGTTTAAAACAGCGTTTTTCTATGTTTTTGCAAGTTTAAAACAGCAATTTTATCGTCATTTCTCATAAAACGCCGTTTCACACGAAAGAAACATGAATTTGTCAGTTTGAATAGTTCAAAACAGCGTTTTTCTATGTTTTTGCAAGTTTAAAACAGCAATTTTATCGTCATTTCTCATAAATCGCCGTTTCACACGAAAGAAACATGAATTTGTCAGTTTGAATAGTTCAAAACTGGGTTTTTCTATGTTTTTTCATGTTTAAAACAGCAATTTTATCGTCATTTCTCATAAATCGCCGTTTCACACGAAAGAAACCTGAATTATCAGTTTGAATAGTTCAAAACAGCGTTTTTCTATGTTTTTGCAAGTTTAAAACAGCAGTTTTATCGTGATTTCACAAAAATCCACCGTTTCGAACGAAAGAAACCTGAATTTATCAGTTTGAATAGTTAAAAACAGCGTTTTTCTATGTTTTTGCAAGTTTAAAACAGCAATTTTATCGTCATTTCTCATAAATCGCCGTTTCACACGAAAGAAACATGAATTTGTCAGTTTGAATAGTTCAAAACAGCGTTTTTCTATGTTTTTTCATGTTTAAAACAGCAATTTTATCGTCATTTCTCATAAATCGCCGTTTCACACGAAAGAAACATTAATTTATCAGTTTGAATAGTTCAAAACAGCGTTTTTCTATGTTTTTGCAAGTTTAAAA
Organism: Poecilus cupreus; assembly: GCA_963942605.1. Classification (NCBI taxonomy): domain Eukaryota; kingdom Metazoa; phylum Arthropoda; class Insecta; order Coleoptera; family Carabidae; genus Poecilus; species Poecilus cupreus. The sequence goes on along the minus strand of CAWWDY010000115.1, from coordinate 166,155 downwards.
CAGCAGTTTTATCGTGATTTCACAAAAATCCACCGTTTCGAACGAAAGAAACCTGAATTTATCAGTTTGAATAGTTAAAAACTGCGTTTTTCTATGTTTTTGCAAGTTTAAAACAGCAATTTTATCGTCATTTCTCATAAATCGCCGTTTCACACGAAAGAAACATGAATTTATCAGTTTGAATAGTTAAAAACAGCGTTTTTCTATGTTTTTGCAAGTTTAAAACAGCAATTTTATCGTCATTTCTCATAAATCGCCGTTTCACACGAAAGAAACATGAATTTGTCAGTTTGAATAGTTCAAAACAGCGTTTTTCTATGTTTTTGCAAGTTTAAAACAGCAATTTTATCGTCATTTCTCATAAATCGCCGTTTCACACGAAAGAAACATGAATTTGTCAGTTTGAATAGTTAAAAACAGCGTTTTTCTATGTTTTTTCATGTTTAAAACAGCAATTTTATCGTCATTTCTCATAAATCGCCGTTTCACACGAAAGAAACCTGAATTTATCAGTTTGAATAGTTCAAAACAGCGTTTTTCTATGTTTTTGCAAGTTTAGAACAGCAGTTTTATCGTGATTTCACAAAAATCCACCGTTTCGAACGAAAGAAACATGAATTTATCAGTTTGAATAGTTAAAAAAACAGCGTTTTTCTATGTTTTTGCAAGTTTAAAACAGCAGTTTTATCGTGATTTCACAAAAATCCACCGTTTCGAACGAAAGAAACCTGAATTTATCAGTTTGAATAGTTAAAAACTGCGTTTTTCTATGTTTTTGCAAGTTTAAAACAGCAATTTTATCGTCATTTCTCATAAATCGCCGTTTCACACGAAAGAAACATGAATTTATCAGTTTGAATAGTTAAAAACAGCGTTTTTCTATGTTTTTGCAAGTTTAAAACAGCAATTTTATCGTCATTTCTCATAAATCGCCGTTTCACACGAAAGAAACATGAATTTGTCAGTTTGAATAGTTCAAAACAGCGTTTTTCTATGTTTTTTCATGTTTAAAACAGCAATTTTATCGTCATTTCTCATAAATCGCCGTTTCACACGAAAGAAACCTGAATTTATCAGTTTAAATAGTTCAAAACAGCGTTTTTCTATGTTTATGCAAGTTTAAAACAGCAGTTTTATCGTGATTTCACAAAAATCCACCGTTTCGAACGAAAGCAACCTGAATTTATCAGTTTGAATAGTTAAAAACAGCGTTTTTCTATGTTTTTGCAAGTTTAAAACAGCAATTTTATCGTCATTTCTCATAAATCGCCGTTTCACACGAAAGAAACATGAATTTGTCAGTTTGAATAGTTCAAAACAGCGTTTTTCTATGTTTTTTCATGTTTAAAACAGCAATTTTATCGTCATTTCTCATAAATCGCCGTTTCACACGAAAGAAACATGAATTTATCAGTTTGAATAGTTAAAAACAGCGTTTTTCTATGTTTTTGCAAGTTTAAAACAGCAATTTTATCGTCATTTCTCATAAATCGCCGTTTCACACGAAAGAAACATGAATTTGTCAGTTTGAATAGTTCAAAACAGCGTTTTTCTATGTTTTTGCAAGTTTAAAACAGCAGTTTTATCGTGATTTCACAAAAATCCACCGTTTCGAACGAAAGAAACCTGAATTTATCAGTTTGAATAGTTAAAAACTGCGTTTTTCTATGTTTTTGCAAGTTTAAAACAGCAATTTTATAGTCATTTCTCATAAATCGCCGTTTCACACGAAAGAAACATGAATTTGTCAGTTTGAATAGTTCAAAACAGCGTTTTTCTATGTTTTTGCAAGTTTAAAACAGCAATTTTATCGTCATTTCTCATAAATCGCCGTTTCACACGAAAGAAACATGAATTTGTCAGTTTGAATAGTTCAAAACAGCGTTTTTCTATGTTTTTGCAAGTTTAAAACAGCAATTTTATCGTCATTTCTCATAAATCGCCGTTTCACACGAAAGAAACATGAATTTGTCAGTTTGAATAGTTCAAAACAGCGTTTTTCTATGTTTTTGCAAGTTTAAAACAGCAATTTTATCGTCATTTCTCATAAATCGCCGTTTCACACGAAAGAAACATGAATTTGTCAGTTTGAATAGTTCAAAACAGCGTTTTTCTATGTTTTTTCATGTTTAAAACAGCAATTTTATCGTCATTTGTCATAAATCGCCGTTTCACACGAAAGAAACCTGAATTTATCAGTTTGAATAGTTCAAAACAGCGTTTTTCTATGTTTTTGCAAGTTTAAAACAGCAGTTTTATCGTGATTTCACAAAAATCCACCGTTTCGAACGAAAGAAACCTGAATTTATCAGTTTGAATAGTTAAAAACAGCGTTTTTCTATGGTTTTTGCAAGTTTAAAACAGCATTTTTATCGTCATTTCTCATAAATCGCCGTTTCACACGAAAGAAACATGAATTTGTCAGTTTGAATAGTTCAAAACAGCGTTTTTCTATGTTTTTGCAAGTTTAAAACAGCAATTTTATCGTCATTTCTCATAAATCGCCGTTTCACACGAAAGAAACATGAATTTGTCAGTTTGAATAGTTCAAAACAGCGTTTTTCTATGTTTTTTCATGTTTAAAACAGCAATTTTATCGTCATTTCTCATAAATCGCCGTTTCACACGAAAGAAACCTGAATTTATCAGTTTGAATAGTTCAAAACAGCGTTTTTCTATGTTTTTGCAAGTTTAAAACAGCAGTTTTATCGTGATTTCACAAAAATCCACCGTTTCGAACGAAAGAAACCTGAATTTATCAGTTTGAATAGTTAAAAACAGCGTTTTTCTATGTTTTTGCAAGTTTAAAACAGCAATTTTATCGTCATTTATCATTAATCGCCGTTTCACACGAAAGAAACATGAATTTGTCAGTTTGAATAGTTCAAAACAGCGTTTTTCTATGTTTTTTCATGTTTAAAACAGCAATTTTATCGTCATTTCTCATAAATCGCCGTTTCACACGAAAGAAACATGAATTTATCAGTTTGAATAGTTCAAAACAGCGTTTTTCTATGTTTTTGCAAGTTTAAAACAGCAGTTTTATCGTGATTTCACAAAAATCCACCGTTTCGAACGAAAGAAACCTGAATTTATCAGTTTGAATAGTTAAAAACTGCGTTTTTCTATGTTTTTGCAAGTTTAAAACAGCAATTTTTATCGTCATTTCTCATAAATCGCCGTTTCACACGAAGAAACATGAATTTATCAGTTTGAATAGTTAAAAACAGCGTTTTTCTATGTTTTTGCAAGTTTAAAACAGCAATTTTATCGTCATTTCTCATAAATCGCCGTTTCACACGAAAGAAACATGAATTTGTCAGTTTGAATAGTTCAAAACAGCGTTTTTCTATGTTTTTGCAAGTTTAAAACAGCAATTTTATCGTCATTTCTCATAAATCGCTGTTTCACACGAAAGAAACATGAATTTGTCAGTTTGAATAGTTCAAAACAGCGTTTTTCTATGTTTTTTCATGTTTAAAACAGCAATTTTATCGTCATTTCTCATAAATCGCCGTTTCACACGAAAGAAACCTGAATTTATTCAGTTTGAATAGTTCAAAACAGCGTTTTTCTATGTTTTTGCAAGTTTAAAACAGCAGTTTTATCGTGATTTCACAAAAATCCACCGTTTCGAACGAAAGAAACCTGAATTTATCAGTTTGAATAGTTCAAAACAGCGTTTTTCTATGTTTTTGCAAGTTTAAAACAGCAGTTTTATCGTGATTTCACAAAAATCCACCGTTTCGAACGAAAGAAACCTGAATTTATCAGTTTGAATAGTTAAAAACTGCGTTTTTCTATGTTTTTGCAAGTTTAAAACAGCAATTTTATCGTCATTTCTCATAAATCGCCGTTTCACACGAAAGAAACATGAATTTATCAGTTTGAATAGTTCAAAACAGCGTTTTTCTATGTTTTTTCATGTTTAAAACAGCAATTTTATCGTCATTTCTCATAAATCGCCGTTTCACACGAAAGAAACATGAATTTATCAGTTTGAATAGTTCAAAAAACAGCGTTTTTCTATGTTTTTGCACGTTTAAAACAGCAGTTTTATCGTGATTTCACAAAAATCCACCGTTTCGAACGAAAGAAACCTGAATTTATCAGTTTGAATAGTTAAAAACTGCGTTTTTCTATGTTTTTGCAAGTTTAAAACAGCAATTTTATCGTCATTTCTCATAAATCGCCGTTTCACACGAAAGAAACATGAATTTGTCAGTTTGAATAGTTCAAAACAGCGTTTTTCTATGTTTTTGCAAGTTTAAAACAGCAATTTTATCGTCATTTCTCATAAATCGCCGTTTCACACGAAAGAAACATGAATTTGTCAGTTTGAATAGTTCAAAACAGCGTTTTTCTATGTTTTTTCATGTTTAAAACAGCAATTTTATCGTCATTTCTCATAAATCGCCGTTTCACACGAAAGAAACCTGAATTATCAGTTTGAATAGTTCAAAACAGCGTTTTTCTATGTTTTTGCAAGTTTAAAACAGCAGTTTTATCGTGATTTCACAAAAATCCACCGTTTCGAACGAAAGAAACCTGAATTTATCAGTTTGAATAGTTAAAAACAGCGTTTTTCTATGTTTTTGCAAGTTTAAAACAGCAATTTTATCGTCATTTCTCATAAATCGCCGTTTCACACGAAAGAAACATGAATTTATCAGTTTGAATAGTTAAAAACAGCGTTTTTCTATGTTTTTGCAAGTTTAAAACAGCAATTTTATCGTCATTTCTCATAAATCGCCGTTTCACACGAAAGAAACATGAATTTGTCAGTTTGAATAGTTCAAAACAGCGTTTTTCTATGATTTTGCAAGTTTAAAACAGCAATTTTATCGTCATTTCTCATAAATCGCCGTTTCACACGAAAGAAACATGAATTTATCAGTTTGAATAGTTAAAAACAGCGTTTTTCTATGTTTTTGCAAGTTTAAAACAGCAATTTTATCGTCATTTCTCATAAATCGCCGTTTCACACGAAAGAAACATGAATTTGTCAGTTTGAATAGTTCAAAACAGCGTTTTTCTATGTTTTTGCAAGTTTAAAACAGCAATTTTATCGTCATTTCTCATAAATCGCCGTTTCACACGAAAGAAACATGAATTTGTCAGTTTGAATAGTTCAAAACAGCGTTTTTCTATGTTTTTTCATGTTTAAAACAGCAATTTTATCGTCATTCCTCATAAATCGCCGTTTCACACGAAAGAAACCTGAATTTATCAGTTTGAATAGTTCAAAACAGCGTTTTTCTATGTTTTTGCAAGTTTAAAACAGCAGTTTTATCGTGATTTCACAAAAATCCACCGTTTCGAACGAAAGGAACCTGAATTTATCAGTTTGAATAGTTAAAAACAGCGTTTTTCTATGTTTTTGCAAGTTTAAAACAGCAATTTTATCGTCATTTCTCATAAATCGCCGTTTCACACGAAAGAAACATGAATTTGTCAGTTTGAATAGTTCAAAACAGCGTTTTTCTATGTTTTTTCATGTTTAAAACAGCAATTTTATCGTCATTTCTCATAAATCGCCGTTTCACACGAAAGAAACATGAATTTATCAGTTTGAATAGTTCAAAACAGCGTTTTTCTATGTTTTTGCAAGTTTAAAACAGCAGTTTTATCGTGATTTCACAAAAATCCACCGTTTCGAACGAAAGAAACCTGAATTTATCAGTTTGAATAGTTAAAAACTGCGTTTTTCTATGTTTTTGCAAGTTTAAAACAGCAATTTTATCGTCATTTCTCATAAATCGCCGTTTCACACGAAAGAAACATGAATTTATCAGTTTGAATTGTTAAAAACAGCGTTTTTCTATGTTTTTGCAAGTTTAAAACAGCAATTTTATCGTCATTTCTCATAAATCGCCGTTTCACACGAAAGAAACATGAATTTGTCAGTTTGAATAGTTCAAAACAGCGTTTTTCTATGATTTTGCAAGTTTAAAACAGCAATTTTATCGTCATTTCTCATAAATCGCCGTTTCACACGAAAGAAACATGAATTTATCAGTTTGAATAGTTAAAAACAGCGTTTTTCTATGTTTTTGCAAGTTTAAAACAGCAATTTTATCGTCATTTCTCATAAATCGCCGTTTCACACGAAAGAAACATGAATTTGTCAGTTTGAATAGTTCAAAACAGCGTTTTTCTATGTTTTTGCAAGTTTAAAACAGCAATTTTATCGTCATTTCTCATAAATCGCCGTTTCACACGAAAGAAACATGAATTTGTCAGTTTGAATAGTTCAAAACAGCGTTTTTCTATGTTTTTTCATGTTTAAAACAGCAATTTTATCGTCATTTCTCATAAATCGCCGTTTCACACGAAAGAAACCTGAATTTATCAGTTTGAATAGTTCAAAACAGCGTTTTTCTATGTTTTTGCAAGTTTAAAACAGCAGTTTTATCGTGATTTCACAAAAATCCACCGTTTCGAACGAAAGAAACCTGAATTTATCAGTTTGAATAGTTAAAAACAGCGTTTTTCTATGTTTTTGCAAGTTTAAAACAGCAATTTTATCGTCATTTCTCATAAATCGCCGTTTCACACGAAAGAAACATGAATTTGTCAGTTTGAATAGTTCAAAACAGCGTTTTTCTATGTTTTTTCATGTTTAAAACAGCAATTTTATCGTCATTTCTCATAAATCGCCGTTTCACACGAAAGAAACATGAATTTATCAGTTTGAATAGTTCAAAACAGCGTTTTTCTATGTTTTTGCAAGTTTAAAACAGCAGTTTTATCGTGATTTCACAAAAATCCACCGTTTCGAACGAAAGAAACCTGAATTTATCAGTTTGAATAGTTAAAAACTGCGTTTTTCTATGTTTTTGCAAGTTTAAAACAGCAATTTTATCGTCATTTCTCATAAATCGCCGTTTCACACGAAAGAAACATGAATTTATCAGTTTGAATTGTTAAAAACAGCGTTTTTCTATGTTTTTGCAAGTTTAAAACAGCAATTTTATCGTCATTTCTCATAAATCGCCGTTTCACACGAAAGAAACATGAATTTGTCAGTTTGAATAGTTCAAAACAGCGTTTTTCTATGTTTTTTCATGTTTAAAACAGCAATTTTATCGTCATTTCTCATAAATCGCCGTTTCACACGAAAGAAACATGAATTTATCAGTTTGAATAGTTCAAAACAGCGTTTTTCTATGTTTTTGCAAGTTTAAAACAGCAGTTTTATCGTGATTTCACAAAAATCCACCGTTTCGAACGAAAGAAACCTGAATTTATCAGTTTGAATAGTTAAAAACTGCGTTTTTCTATGTTTTTGCAAGTTTAAAACAGCAATTTTATCGTCATTTCTCATAAATCGCCGTTTCACACGAAAGAAACATGAATTTATCAGTTTGAATAGTTAAAAACAGCGTTTTTCTATGTTTTTGCAAGTTTAAAACAGCAATTTTATCGTCATTTCTCATAAATCGCCGTTTCACACGAAAGAAACATGAATTTGTCAGTTTGAATAGTTCAAAACAGCGTTTTTCTATGTTTTTGCAAGTTTAAAACAGCAATTTTATCGTCATTTCTCATAAATCGCTGTTTCACACGAAAGAAACATGAATTTGTCAGTTTGAATAGTTCAAAACAGCGTTTTTCTATGTTTTTTCATGTTTAAAACAGCAATTTTATCGTCATTTCTCATAAATCGCCGTTTCACACGAAAGAAACCTGAATTTATCAGTTTGAATAGTTCAAAACAGCGTTTTTCTATGTTTTTGCAAGTTTAAAACAGCAGTTTTATCGTGATTTCACAAAAATCCACCGTTTCGAACGAAAGAAACCTGAATTTATCAGTTTGAATAGTTCAAAACAGCGTTTTTCTATGTTTTTGCAAGTTTAAAACAGCAGTTTTATCGTGATTTCACAAAAATCCACCGTTTCGAACGAAAGAAACCTGAATTTATCAGTTTGAATAGTTAAAAACTGCGTTTTTCTATGTTTTTGCAAGTTTCAAACAGCAATTTTATCGTCATTTCTCATAAATCGCCGTTTCACACGAAAGAAACATGAATTTGTCAGTTTGAATAGTTCAAAACAGCGTTTTTCTATGTTTTTTCATGTTTAAAACAGCAATTTTATCGTCATTTCTCATAAATCGCCGTTTCACACGAAAGAAACATGAATTTATCAGTTTAAATAGTTCAAAAAACAGCGTTTTTCTATGTTTTTGCACGTTTAAAACAGCAGTTTTATCGTGATTTCACAAAAATCCACCGTTTCGAACGAAAGAAACCTGAATTTATCAGTTTGAATAGTTAAAAACTGCGTTTTTCTATGTTTTTGCAAGTTTAAAACAGCAATTTTATCGTCATTTCTCATAAATCGCCGTTTCACACGAAAGAAACATGAATTTATCAGTTTGAATAGTTAAAAACAGCGTTTTTCTATGTTTTTGCAAGTTTAAAACAGCAATTTTATCGTCATTTCTCATAAATCGCCGTTTCACACGAAAGAAACATGAATTTGTCAGTTTGAATAGTTCAAAACAGCGTTTTTCTATGTTTTTGCAAGTTTAAAACAGCAATTTTATCGTCATTTCTCATAAATCGCCGTTTCACACGAAAGAAACATGAATATGTCAGTTTGAATAGTTCAAAACAGCGTTTTTCTATGTTTTTTCATGTTTAAAACAGCAACTTTATCGTCATTTCTCATAAATCGCCGTTTCACACGAAAGAAACCTGAATTTATCAGTTTGAATAGTTCAAAACAGCGTTTTTCTATGTTTTTGCAAGTTTAAAACAGCAGTTTTATCGTGATTTCACAAAAATCCACCGTTTCGAACGAAAGAAACCTGAATTTATCAGTTTGAATAGTTAAAAACTGCGTTTTTCTATGTTTTTGCAAGTTTAAAACAGCAATTTTATCGTCATTTCTCATAAATCGCCGTTTCACACGAAAGAAACATGAATTTATCAGTTTGAATAGTTCAAAACAGCGTTTTTCTATGTTTTTGCAAGTTTAAAACAGCAGTTTTATCGTGATTTCACAAAAATCCACCGTTTCGAACGAAAGAAACCTGAATTTATCAGTTTGAATAGTTAAAAACTGCGTTTTTCTATGTTTTTGCAAGTTTAAAACAGCAATTTTATCGTCATTTCTCATAAATCGCCGTTTCACACGAAAGAAACATGAATTTATCAGTTTGAATAGTTAAAAACAGCGTTTTTCTATGTTTTTGCAAGTTTAAAACAGCAATTTTATCGTCATTTCTCATAAATCGCCGTTTCACACGAAAGAAACATGAATTTGTCAGTTTGAATAGTTCAAAACAGCGTTTTTCTATGTTTTTGCAAGTTTAAAACAGCAATTTTATCGTCATTTCTCATAAATCGCCGTTTCACACGAAAGAAACATGAATTTGTCAGTTTGAATAGTTCAAAACAGCGTTTTTCTATGTTTTTTCAAGTTTAAAACAGCAACTTTATCGTCATTTCTCATAAATCGCCGTTTCACACGAAAGAAACCTGAATTTATCAGTTTGAATAGTTCAAAACAGCGTTTTTCTATGTTTTTGCAAGTTTAAAACAGCAGTTTTATCGTGATTTCACAAAAATCCACCGTTTCGAACGAAAGAAACCTGAATTTATCAGTTTGAATAGTTAAAAACAGCGTTTTTCTATGTTTTTGCAAGTTTAAAACAGCAATTTTATCGTCATTTCTCATAAATCGCCGTTTCACACGAAAGAAACATGAATTTGTCAGTTTAAATAGTTCAAAACAGCGTTTTTCTATGTTTTTTCATGTTTAAAACAGCAATTTTATCGTCATTTCTCATAAATCGCCGTTTCACACAAAAGAAACATGAATTTATCAGTTTGAATAGTTCAAAACAGCGTTTTTCTATGTTTTTGCAAGTTTAAAACAGCAGTTTTATCGTGATTTCACAAAAATCCACCGTTTCGAACGAAAGAAACCTGAATTTATCAGTTTGAATAGTTAAAAACTGCGTTTTTCTATGTTTTTGCAAGTTTAAAACAGCAATTTTATCGTCATTTCTCATAAATCGCCGTTTCACACGAAAGAAACATGAATTTATCAGTTTGAATAGTTCAAAACAGCGTTTTTCTATGTTTTTGCAAGTTTAAAACAGCAGTTTTATCGTGATTTCACAAAAATCCACCGTTTCGAACGAAAGAAACCTGAATTTATCAGTTTGAATAGTTAAAAACTGCGTTTTTCTATGTTTTTGCAAGTTTAAAACAGCAATTTTATCGTCATTTCTCATAAATCGCCGTTTCACACGAAAGAAACATGAATTTATCAGTTTGAATAGTTAAAAACAGCGTTTTTCTATGTTTTTGCAAGTTTAAAACAGCAATTTTATCGTCATTTCTCATAAATCGCCGTTTCACACGAAAGAAACATGAATTTGTCAGTTTGAATAGTTCAAAACAGCGTTTTTCTATGTTTTTGCAAGTTTAAAACAGCAATTTTATCGTCATTTCTCATAAATCGCCGTTTCACACGAAAGAAACATGAATTTGTCAGTTTGAATAGTTCAAAACAGCGTTTTTCTATGTTTTTTCATGTTTAAAACAGCAATTTTATCGTCATTTCTCATAAATCGCCGTTTCACACGAAAGAAACCTGAATTTATCAGTTTGAATAGTTCAAAACAGCGTTTTTCTATGTTTTTTCATGTTTAAAACAGCAATTTTATCGTCATTTCTCATAAATCGCCGTTTCACACGAAAGAAACCTGAATTTATCAGTTTGAATAGTTCAAAACAGCGTTTTTCTATGTTTTTGCAAGTTTAAAACAGCAGTTTTATCGTGATTTCACAAAAATCCACCGTTTCGAACGAAAGAAACCTGAATTTATCAGTTTGAATAGTTAAAAACTGCGTTTTTCTATGTTTTTGCAAGTTTAAAACAGCAATTTTATCGTCATTTCTCATAAATCGCCGTTTCACACGAAAGAAACATGAATTTGTCAGTTTGAATAGTTCAAAACAGCGTTTTTCTATGTTTTTGCAAGTTTAAAACAGCAATTTTATCGTCATTTCTCATAAATCGCCGTTTCACACGAAAGAAACATGAATTTATCAGTTTGAATAGTTCAAAACAGCGTTTTTCTATGTTTTTGCAAGTTTAAAACAGCAGTTTTATCGTGATTTCACAAAAATCCACCGTTTCGAACGAAAGAAACCTGAATTTATCAGTTTGAATAGTTAAAAACTGCGTTTTTCTATGTTTTTGCAAGTTTAAAACAGCAATTTTATCGTCATTTCTCATAAATCGCCGTTTCACACGAAAGAAACATGAATTTATCAGTTTGAATAGTTAAAAACAGCGTTTTTCTATGTTTTTGCAAGTTTAAAACAGCAATTTTATCGTCATTTCTCATAAATCGCCGTTTCACACGAAAGAAACATGAATTTGTCAGTTTGAATAGTTCAAAACAGCGTTTTTCTATGTTTTTGCAAGTTTAAAACAGCAATTTTATCGTCATTTCTCATAAATCGCCGTTTCACACGAAAGAAACATGAATTTGTCAGTTTGAATAGTTCAAAACAGCGTTTTTCTATGTTTTTTCATGTTTAAAACAGCAATTTTATCGTCATTTCTCATAAATCGCCGTTTCACACGAAAGAAACCTGAATTTATCAGTTTGAATAGTTCAAAACAGCGTTTTTCTATGTTTTTGCAAGTTTAAAACAGCAGTTTTATTGTGATTTCCCAAAAATCCACCGTTTCGAACGAAAGAAACCTGAATTTATCAGTTTGAATAGTTAAAAACAGCGTTTTTCTATGTTTTTGCAAGTTTAAAACAGCAATTTTATCGTCATTTCTCATAAATCGCCGTTTCACACGAAAGAAACATGAATTTGTCAGTTTGAATAGTTAAAAACAGCGTTTTTCTATGTTTTTGCAAGTTTAAAACAGCAATTTTATCGTCATTTCTCATAAATCGCCGTTTCACACGAAAGAAACATGAATTTGTCAGTTTGAATAGTTCAAAACAGCGTTTTTCTATGTTTTTTCATGTTTAAAACAGCAATTTTATCGTCATTTCTCATAAATCGCCGTTTCACACGAAAGAAACCTGAATTTATCAGTTTGAATAGTTCAAAACAGCGTTTTTCTATGTTTTTGCAAGTTTAAAACAGCAGTTTTATCGTGATTTCCCAAAAATCCACCGTTTCGAACGAAAGAAACCTGAATTTATCAGTTTGAATAGTTAAAAACAGCGTTTTTCTATGTTTTTGCAAGTTTAAAACAGCAATTTTATCGTCATTTCTCATAAATCGCCGTTTCACACGAAAGAAACATGAATTTGTCAGTTTGAATAGTTCAAAACAGCGTTTTTCTATGTTTTTTCATGTTTAAAACAGCAATTTTATCGTCATTTCTCATAAATCGCCGTTTCACACGAAAGAAACATGAATTTATCAGTTTGAATAGTTCAAAACAGCGTTTTTCTATGTTTTTGCAAGTTTAAAACTGCAGTTTTATCGTGATTTCACAAAAATCCACCGTTTCGAACGAAAGAAACCTGAATTTATCAGTTTGAATAGTTAAAAACTGCGTTTTTCTATGTTTTTGCAAGTTTAAAACAGCAATTTTATCGTCATTTCTCATAAATCGCCGTTTCACACGAAAGAAACATGAATTTATCAGTTTGAATAGTTAAAAACAGCGTTTTTCTATGTTTTTGCAAGTTTAAAACAGCAATTTTATCGTCATTTCTCATAAATCGCCGTTTCACACGAAAGAAACATGAATTTGTCAGTTTGAATAGTTCAAAACAGCGTTTTTCTATGTTTTTGCAAGTTTAAAACAGCAATTTTATCGTCATTTCTCATAAATTGCCGTTTCACACGAAAGAAACATGAATTTGTCAGTTTGAATAGTTCAAAACAGCGTTTTTCTATGTTTTTTCATGTTTAAAACAGCAATTTTATCGTCATTTCTCATAAATCGCCGTTTCACACGAAAGAAACCTGAATTTATCAGTTTGAATAGTTCAAAACAGCGTTTTTCTATGTTTTTGCAAGTTTAAAACAGCAGTTTTATCGTGATTTCACAAAAATCCACCGTTTCGAACGAAAGAAACCTGAATTTATCAGTTTGAATAGTTAAAAACTGCGTTTTTCTATGTTTTTGCAAGTTTAAAACAGCAATTTTATCGTCATTTCTCATAAATCGCCGTTTCACACGAAAGAAACATGAATTTATCAGTTTGAATAGTTAAAAACAGCGTTTTTCTATGTTTTTGCAAGTTTAAAACAGCAATTTTATCGTCATTTCTCATAAATCGCCGTTTCACACGAAAGAAACATGAATTTGTCAGTTTGAATAGTTCAAAACAGCGTTTTTCTATGTTTTTGCAAGTTTAAAACAGCAATTTTATCGTCATTTCTCATAAATCGCCGTTTCACACGAAAGAAACATGAATTTGTCAGTTTGAATAGTTCAAAACAGCGTTTTTCTATGTTTTTTCATGTTTAAAACAGCAATTTTATCGTCATTTCTCATAAATCGCCGTTTCACACGAAAGAAACCTGAATTTATCAGTTTGAATAGTTCAAAACAGCGTTTTTCTATGTTTTTGCAAGTTTAAAACAGCAGTTTTATCGTGATTTCCCAAAAATCCACCGTTTCGAACGAAAGAAACCTGAATTTATCAGTTTGAATAGTTAAAAACAGCGTTTTTCTATGTTTTTGCAAGTTTAAAACAGCAATTTTATCGTCATTTCTCATAAATCGCCGTTTCACACGAAAGAAACATGAATTTGTCAGTTTGAATAGTTCAAAACAGCGTTTTTCTATGTTTTTTCATGTTTAAAACAGCAATTTTATCGTCATTTCTCATAAATCGCCGTTTCACACGAAAGAAACATGAATTTATCAGTTTGAATAGTTCAAAACAGCGTTTTTCTATGTTTTTGCAAGTTTAAAACAGCAGTTTTATCGTGATTTCACAAATATCCACCGTTTCGAACGAAAGAAACCTGAATTTATCAGTTTGAATAGTTAAAAACTGCGTTTTTCTATGTTTTTGCAAGTTTAAAACAGCAATTTTATCGTCATTTCTCATAAATCGCCGTTTCACACGAAAGAAACATGAATTTATCAGTTTGAATAGTTAAAAACAGCGTTTTTCTATGTTTTTGCAAGTTTAAAACAGCAATTTTATCGTCATTTCTCATAAATCGCCGTTTCACACGAAAGAAACATGAATTTGTCAGTTTGAATAGTTCAAAACAGCGTTTTTCTATGTTTTTTCATGTTTAAAACAGCAATTTTATCGTCATTTCTCATAAATCGCCGTTTCACACGAAAGAAACATGAATTTATCAGTTTGAATAGTTCAAAACAGCGTTTTTCTATGTTTTTGCAAGTTTAAAACAGCAGTTTTATCGTGATTTCACAAAAATCCACCGTTTCGAACGAAAGAAACCTGAATTTATCAGTTTGAATAGTTAAAAACTGCGTTTTTCTATGTTTTTGCAAGTTTAAAACAGCAATTTTATCGTCATTTCTCATAAATCGCCGTTTCACACGAAAGAAACATGAATTTATCAGTTTGAATAGTTAAAAACAGCGTTTTTCTATGTTTTTGCAAGTTTAAAACAGCAATTTTATCGTCATTTCTTATAAATCACCGTTTCACACGAAAGAAACATGAATTTGTCAGTTTGAATAGTTCAAAACAGCGTTTTTCTATGTTTTTGCAAGTTTAAAACAGCAGTTTTATCGTGATTTCACAAAAATCCACCGTTTCGAACGAAAGAAACCTGAATTTATCAGTTTGAATAGTTAAAAACTGCGTTTTTCTATGTTTTTGCAAGTTTAAAACAGCAATTTTATCGTCATTTCTCATAAATCGCCGTTTCACACGAAAGAAACATGAATTTATCAGTTTGAATAGTTAAAAACAGCGTTTTTCTATGTTTTTGCAAGTTTAAAACAGCAATTTTATCGTCATTTCTCATAAATCGCCGTTTCACACGAAAGAAACATGAATTTGTCAGTTTGAATAGTTTAAAACAGCGTTTTTCTATGTTTTTGCAAGTTTAAAACAGCAATTTTATCGTCATTTCTCATAAATCGCCGTTTCACACGAAAGAAACATGAATTTGTCAGTTTGAATAGTTCAAAACAGCGTTTTTCTATGTTTTTTCATGTTTAAAACAGCAATTTTATCGTCATTTCTCATAAATCGCCGTTTCACACGAAAGAAACCTGAATTTATCAGTTTGAATAGTTCAAAACAGCGTTTTTCTATGTTTTTGCAAGTTTAAAACAGCAGTTTTATCGTGATTTCACAAAAATCCACCGTTTCGAACGAAAGAAACCTGAATTTATCAGTTTGAATAGTTAAAAACAGCGTTTTTCTATGTTTTTGCAAGTTTAAAACAGCAATTTTATCGTCATTTCTCATAAATCGCCGTTTCACACGAAAGAAACATGAATTTGTCAGTTTGAATAGTTCAAAACAGCGTTTTTCTATGTTTTTTCATGTTTAAAACAGCAATTTTATCGTCATTTCTCATAAATCGCCGTTTCACACGAAAGAAACATGAATTTATCAGTTTGAATAGTTCAAAACAGCGTTTTTCTATGTTTTTGCAAGTTTAAAACAGCAGTTTTATCGTGATTTCACAAAAATCCACCGTTTCGAACGAAAGAAACCTGAATTTATCAGTTTGAATAGTTAAAAACTGCGTTTTTCTATGTTTTTGCAAGTTTAAAACAGCAATTTTATCGTCATTTCTCATAAATCGCCGTTTCACACGAAAGAAACATGAATTTATCAGTTTGAATAGTTAAAAACAGCGTTTTTCTATGTTTTTGCAAGTTTAAAACAGCAATTTTATCGTCATTTCTTATAAATCACCGTTTCACACGAAAGAAACATGAATTTGTCAGTTTGAATAGTTCAAAACAGCGTTTTTCTATGTTTTTGCAAGTTTAAAACAGCAATTTTATCGTCATTTCTCATAAATCGCCGTTTCACACGAAAGAAACATGAATTTGTCAGTTTGAATAGTTCAAAACAGCGTTTTTCTATGTTTTTGCAAGTTTAAAACAGCAATTTTATCGTCATTTCTCATAAATCGCCGTTTCACACGAAAGAAACATGAATTTGTCAGTTTGAATAGTTCAAAACAGCGTTTTTCTATGTTTTTTCATGTTTAAAACAGCAATTTTATCGTCATTTCTCATAAATCGCCGTTTCACACGAAAGAAACCTGAATTTATCAGTTTGAATAGTTCAAAACAGCGTTTTTCTATGTTTTTGCAAGTTTAAAACAGCAGTTTTATCGTGATTTCACAAAAATCCACCGTTTCGAACGAAAGAAACCTGAATTTATCAGTTTGAATAGTTAAAAACTGCGTTTTTCTATGTTTTTGCAAGTTTAAAACAGCAATTTTATCGTCATTTCTCATAAATCGCCGTTTCACACGAAAGAAACATGAATTTATCAGTTTGAATAGTTAAAAACAGCGTTTTTCTATGTTTTTGCAAGTTTAAAACAGCAATTTTATCGTCATTTCTCATAAATCGCCGTTTCACACGAAAGAAACATGAATTTGTCAGTTTGAATAGTTCAAAACAGCGTTTTTCTATGTTTTTGCAAGTTTAAAACAGCAATTTTATCGTCATTTCTCATAAATCGCCGTTTCACACGAAAGAAACATGAATTTGTCAGTTTGAATAGTTCAAAACAGCGTTTTTCTATGTTTTTTCATGTTTAAAACAGCAATTTTATCGTCATTTCTCATAAATCGCCGTTTCACACGAAAGAAACATGAATTTATCAGTTTGAATAGTTCAAAACAGCGTTTTTCTATGTTTTTGCAAGTTTAAAACAGCAGTTTTATCGTGATTTCACAAAAATCCACCGTTTCGAACGAAAGAAACCTGAATTTATCAGTTTGGATAGTTAAAAACTGCGTTTTTCTATGTTTTTGCAAGTTTAAAACAGCAATTTTATCGTCATTTCTCATAAATCGCCGTTTCACACGAAAGAAACATGAATTTATCAGTTTGAATAGTTAAAAACAGCGTTTTTCTATGTTTTTGCAAGTTTAAAACAGCAATTTTATCGTCATTTCTCATAAATCGCCGTTTCACACGAAAGAAACATGAATTTGTCAGTTTGAATAGTTTAAAACAGCGTTTTTCTATGTTTTTGCAAGTTTAAAACAGCAATTTTATCGTCATTTCTCATAAATCGCCGTTTCACACGAAAGAAACATGAATTTGTCAGTTTGAATAGTTCAAAACAGCGTTTTTCTATGTTTTTTCATGTTTAAAACAGCAATTTTATCGTCATTTCTCATAAATCGCCGTTTCACACGAAAGAAACCTGAATTTATCAGTTTGAATAGTTCAAAACAGCGTTTTTCTATGTTTTTGCAAGTTTAAAACAGCAGTTTTATCGTGATTTCACAAAAATCCACCGTTTCGAACGAAAGAAACCTGAATTTATCAGTTTGAATAGTTAAAAACAGCGTTTTTCTATGTTTTTGCAAGTTTAAAACAGCAATTTTATCGTCATTTCTCATAAATCGCCGTTTCACACGAAAGAAACATGAATTTGTCAGTTTGAATAGTTCAAAACAGCGTTTTTCTATGTTTTTTCATGTTTAAAACAGCAATTTTATCGTCATTTCTCATAAATCGCCGTTTCACACGAAAGAAACATGAATTTATCAGTTTGAATAGTTCAAAACAGCGTTTTTCTATGTTTTTGCAAGTTTAAAACAGCAGTTTTATCGTGATTTCACAAAAATCCACCGTTTCGAACGAAAGAAACCTGAATTTATCAGTTTGAATAGTTAAAAACTGCGTTTTTCTATGTTTTTGCAAGTTTAAAACAGCAATTTTATCGTCATTTCTCATAAATCGCCGTTTCACACGAAAGAAACATGAATTTATCAGTTTGAATAGTTAAAAACAGCGTTTTTCTATGTTTTTGCAAGTTTAAAACAGCAATTTTATCGTCATTTCTTATAAATCACCGTTTCACACGAAAGAAACATGAATTTGTCAGTTTGAATAGTTCAAAACAGCGTTTTTCTATGTTTTTGCAAGTTTAAAACAGCAATTTTATCGTCATTTCTCATAAATCGCCGTTTCACACGAAAGAAACATGAATTTGTCAGTTTGAATAGTTCAAAACAGCGTTTTTCTATGTTTTTGCAAGTTTAAAACAGCAATTTTATCGTCATTTCTCATAAATCGCCGTTTCACACGAAAGAAACATGAATTTGTCAGTTTGAATAGTTCAAAACAGCGTTTTTCTATGTTTTTTCATGTTTAAAACAGCAATTTTATCGTCATTTCTCATAAATCGCCGTTTCACACGAAAGAAACCTGAATTTATCAGTTTGAATAGTTCAAAACAGCGTTTTTCTATGTTTTTGCAAGTTTAAAACAGCAGTTTTATCGTGATTTCACAAAAATCCACCGTTTCGAACGAAAGAAACCTGAATTTATCAGTTTGAATAGTTAAAAACAGCGTTTTTCTATGTTTTTGCAAGTTTAAAACAGCAATTTTATCGTCATTTCTCATAAATCGCCGTTTCACACGAAAGAAACCTGAATTTATCAGTTTGAATAGTTAAAAACAGCGTTTTTCTATGTTTTTGCAAGTTTAAAACAGCAATTTTATCGTCATTTCTTATAAATCGCCGTTTCACACGAAAGAAACCTGAATTTATCAGTTTGAATAGTTCAAAACAGCGTTTTTCTATGTTTTTGCAAGTTTAAAACAGCAGTTTTATCGTGATTTCACAAAAATCCACCGTTTCGAACGAAAAAAACCTGAATTTATCAGTTTGAATAGTTAAAAACAGCGTTTTTCTATGTTTTTGCAAGTTTAAAACAGCAATTTTATCGTCATTTCTCATAAATCGCCGTTTCACACGAAAGAAACATGAATTTGTCAGTTTGAATAGTGCAAAACAGCGTTTTTCTATGTTTTTTCATGTTTAAAACAGCAATTTTATCGTCATTTCTCATAAATCGCCGTTTCACACGAAAGAAACATGAATTTATCAGTTTGAATAGTTCAAAACAGCGTTTTTCTATGTTTTTGCAAGTTTAAAACAGCAGTTTTATCGTGATTTCACAAAAATCCACCGTTTCGAACGAAAGAAACCTGAATTTATCAGTTTGAATATTTAAAAACTGCGTTTTTCTATGTTTTTGCAAGTTTAAAACAGCAATTTTATCGTCATTTCTCATAAATCGCTGTTTCACACGAAAGAAACATGAATTTATCAGTTTGAATAGTTAAAAACAGCGGTTTTCTATGTTTTTGCAAGTTTAAAACAGCAGTTTTATCGTGATTTCACAAAAATCCACCGTTTCGAACGAAAGAAACCTGAATTTATCAGTTTTTTAAAACAGCAATTTTATCGTCATTTCTCATAAATCGCCGTTTCACACGAAAGAAACATGAATTTGTCAGTTTGAATAGTTCAAAACAGCGTTTTCTATGTTTTTGCAAGTTTAAAACAGCAATTTTATCGTCATTTCTCATAAATCGCCGTTTCACACGAAAGAAACATGAATTTGTCAGTTTGAATAGTTCAAAACAGCGTTTTTCTATGTTTTTTCATGTTTAAAACAGCAATTTTATCGTCATTTCTCATAAATCGCCGTTTCACACGAAAGAAACCTGAATTTATCAGTTTAAATAGTTCAAAACAGCGTTTTTCTATGTTTTTGCAAGTTTAAAACAGCAGTTTTATCGTGATTTCCCAAAAATCCACCGTTTCGAACGAAAGAAACCTGAATTTATCAGTTTGAATAGTTAAAAACAGCGTTTTTCTATGTTTTTGCAAGTTTAAAACAGCAATTTTATCGTCATTTCTCATAAATCGCCGTTTCACACGAAAGAAACATGAATTTGTCAGTTTGAATAGTTCAAAACAGCGTTTTTCTATGTTTTTTCATGTTTAAAACAGCAATTTTATCGTCATTTCTCATAAATCGCCGTTTCACACGAAAGAAACATGAATTTATCAGTTTGAATAGTTCAAAACAGCGTTTTTCTATGTTTTTGCAAGTTTAAAACTGCAGTTTTATCGTGATTTCACAAAAATCCACCGTTTCGAACGAAAGAAACCTGAATTTATCAGTTTGAATAGTTAAAAACTGCGTTTTTCTATGTTTTTGCAAGTTTAAAACAGCAATTTTATCGTCATTTCTCATAAATCGCCGTTTCACACGAAAGAAACATGAATTTATCAGTTTGAATAGTTAAAAACAGCGTTTTTCTATGTTTTTGCAAGTTTAAAACAGCAATTTTATCGTCATTTCTCATAAATCGCCGTTTCACACGAAAGAAACATGAATTTGTCAGTTTGAATAGTTCAAAACAGCGTTTTTCTATGTTTTTGCAAGTTTAAAACAGCAATTTTATCGTCATTTCTCATAAATCGCCGTTTCACACGAAAGAAACATGAATTTGTCAGTTTAAATAGTTCAAAACAGCGTTTTTCTATGTTTTTTCATGTTTAAAACAGCAATTTTATCGTCATTTCTCATAAATCGCCGTTTCACACGAAAGAAACCTGAATTTATCAGTTTGAATAGTTCAAAACAGCGTTTTTCTATGTTTTTGCAAATTTAAAACAGCAGTTTTATCGTGATTTCACAAAAATCCACCGTTTCGAACGAAAGAAACCTGAATTTATCAGTTTGAATAGTTAAAAACAGCGTTTTTCTATGTTTTTGCAAGTTTAAAACAGCAATTTTATCGTCATTTCTCATAAATCGCCGTTTCACACGAAAGAAACATGAATTTGTCAGTTTGAGTAGTTCAAAACAGCGTTTTTCTATGTTTTTTCATGTTTAAAACAGCAATTTTATCGTCATTTCTCATAAATCGCCGTTTCACACGAAAGAAACATGAATTTATCAGTTTGAATAGTTAAAAACAGCGTTTTTCTATGTTTTTGCAAGTTTAAAACAGCAATTTTATCGTCATTTCTCATAAATCGCCGTTTCACACGAAAGAAACCTGAATTTATCAGTTTGAATAGTTCAAAACAGCGTTTTTCTATGTTTTTGCAATTTTAAAACAGCAGTTTTATCGTGATTTCACAAAAATCCACCGTTTCGAACGAAAGAAACCTGAATTTATCAGTTTGAATAGTTAAAAACAGCGTTTTTCTATGTTTTTGCAAGTTTAAAACAGCAATTTTATCGTCATTTCTCATAAATCGCCGTTTCACACGAAAGAAACATGAATTTGTCAGTTTGAATAGTGCAAAACAGCGTTTTTCTATGTTTTTCCATGTTTAAAACAGCAATTTTATCGTCATTTCTCATAAATGGCCGTTTCACACGAAAGAAACATGAATTTATCAGTTTGAATAGTTCAAAACAGCGTTTTTCTATGTTTTTGCAAGTTTAAAACAGCAGTTTTATCGTGATTTCACAAAAATCCACCGTTTCGAACGAAAGAAACCTGAATTTATCAGTTTGAATATTTAAAAACTGCGTTTTTCTATGTTTTTGCAAGTTTAAAACAGCAATTTTATCGTCATTTCTCATAAATCGCTGTTTCACACGAAAGAAACATGAATTTATCAGTTTGAATAGTTAAAAACAGCGGTTTTCTATGTTTTTGCAAGTTTAAAACAGCAGTTTTATCGTGATTTCACAAAAATCTACCGTTTCGAACGAAAGAAACCTGAATTTATTAGTTTGAATAGTTCAAAACAGCGTTTTTCTATGTTTTTGCAAGTTTAAAACAGCAATTTTATCGTCATTTCTCATAAATCGCTGTTTCACACGAAAGAAACATGAATTTATCAGTTTGAATAGTTAAAAACAGCGGTTTTCTATGTTTTTGCAAGTTTAAAACAGCAGTTTTATCGTGATTTCACAAAAATCCACCGTTTCGAACGAAAGAAACCTGAATTTATCAGTTTGAATATTTAAAAACTGCGTTTTTCTATGTTTTTGCAAGTTTAAAACAGCAATTTTATCGTCATTTCTCATAAATCGCCGTTTCACACGAAAGAAACATGAATTTATCAGTTTGAATAGTTAAAAACAGCGTTTTTCTATGTTTTTGCAAGTTTAAAACAGCAATTTTATCGTCATTTCTCATAAATCGCCGTTTCACACGAAAGAAACATGAATTTGTCAGTTTGAATAGTTCAAAACAGCGTTTTTCTATGTTTTTTCATGTTTAAAACAGCAATTTTATCGTCATTTCTCATAAATCGCCGTTTCACACGAAAGAAACATGAATTTATTAGTTTGAATAGTTCAAAACAGCGTTTTTCTATGTTTTTGCAAGTTTAAAACAGCAGTTTTATCGTGATTTCACAAAAATCCACCGTTTCGAACGAAAGAAACCTGAATTTATCAGTTTGAATAGTTAAAAACTGCGTTTTTCTATGTTTTTGCAAGTTTAAAACAGCAATTTTATCGTCATTTCTCATAAATCGCCGTTTCACACGAAAGAAACATGAATTTATCAGTTTGAATAGTTAAAAACACGTTTTTCTATGTTTTTGCAAGTTTAAAACAGCAATTTTATCGTCATTTCTCATAAATCGCCGTTTCACACGAAAGAAACATGAATTTGTCAGATTGAATAGTTCAAAACAGCGTTTTTCTATGTTTTTGCAAGTTTAAAACAGCAATTTTATCGTCATTTCTCATAAATCGCCGTTTCACACGAAAGAAACATGAATTTGTCAGTTTGAATAGTTAAAAACAGCGTTTTTCTATGTTTTTTCATGTTTAAAACAGCAATTTTATCGTCATTTCTCATAAATCGCCGTTTCACACGAAAGAAACCTGAATTTATCAGTTTGAATAGTTCAAAACAGCGTTTTTCTATGTTTTTGCAAGTTTAAAACAGCAGTTTTATCGTGATTTCACAAAAATCCACCGTTTCGAACGAAAGAAACCTGAATTTATCAGTTTGAATAGTTAAAAACAGCGTTTTTCTATGTTTTTGCAAGTTTAAAACAGCAATTTTATCGTCATTTCTCATAAATCGCCGTTTCACACGAAAGAAACATGAATTTGTCAGTTTGAATAGTTCAAAACAGCGTTTTTCTATGTTTTTGCAAGTTTAAAACAGCAGTTTTATCGTGATTTCACAAAAATCCACCGTTTCGAACGAAAGAAACCTGAATTTATCAGTTTGAATAGTTAAAAACAGCGTTTTTCTATGTTTTTGCAAGTTTAAAACAGCAATTTTATCGTCATTTCTCATAAATCGCCGTTTCACACGAAAGAAACATGAATTTGTCAGTTTGAATAGTTCAAAACAGCGTTTTTCTATGTTTTTTCATGTTTAAAACAGCAATTTTATCGTCATTTCTCATAAATCGCCGTTTCACACGAAAGAAACATGAATTTATCAGTTTGAATAGTTCAAAACAGCGTTTTTCTATGTTTTTGCAAGTTTAAAACAGCAGTTTTATCGTGATTTCACAAAAATCCACCGTTTCGAACGAAAGAAACCTGAATTTATCAGTTTGAATATTTAAAAACTGCGTTTTTCTATGTTTTTGCAAGTTTAAAACAGCAATTTTATCGTCATTTCTCATAAATCGCCGTTTCACACGAAAGAAACATGAATTTATCAGTTTAAATAGTTAAAAACAGCGTTTTTCTATGTTTTTGCAAGTTTAAAACAGCAGTTTTATCGTGATTTCACAAAAATCCACCGTTTCGAACGAAAGAAACCTGAATTTATCAGTTTGAATAGTTCAAAACAGCGTTTTTCTATGTTTTTTCATGTTTAAAACAGCAATTTTATCGTCATTTCTCATAAATCGCCGTTTCACACGAAAGAAACCTGAATTTATCAGTTTGAATAGTTCAAAACAGCGTTTTTCTATGTTTTTGCAAGTTTAAAACAGCAGTTTTATCGTGATTTCACAAAAATCCACCGTTTCGAACGAAAGAAACCTGAATTTATCAGTTTGAATAGTTAAAAACAGCGTTTTTCTATGTTTTTGCAAGTTTAAAACAGCAATTTTATCGTCATTTCTCATAAATCGCCGTTTCACACGAAAGAAACATGAATTTGTCAGTTTGAATAGTTCAAAACAGCGCTTTTCTATGTTTTTTCATGTTTAAAACAGCAATTTTATCGTCATTTCTCATAAATCGCCGTTTCACACGAAAGAAACATGAATTTATCAGTTTGAATAGTTCAAAACAGCGTTTTTCTATGTTTTTGCAAGTTTAAAACAGCAGTTTTATCGTGATTTCACAAAAATCCACCGTTTCGAACGAAAGAAACCTGAATTTATCAGTTTGAATAGTTAAAAACTGCGTTTTTCTATGTTTTTGCAAGTTTAAAACAGCAATTTTATCGTCATTTCTCATAAATCGCCGTTTCACACGAAAGAAACATGAATTTATCAGTTTGAATAGTTAAAAACAGCGTTTTTCTTGTTTTTGCAAGTTTAAAACAGCAATTTTATCGTCATTTCTCATAAATCGCCGTTTCACACGAAAGAAACATGAATTTGTCAGTTTGAATAGATCAAAATAGCGTTTTTCTATGTTTTTGCAAGTTTAAAACAGCAATTTTATCGTCATTTCTCATAAATCGCCGTTTCACAGGAAAGAAACATGAATTTGTCAGTTTGAATAGTTAAAAACAGCGTTTTTCTATGTTTTTTCATGTTTAAAACAGCAATTTTATCGTCATTTCTCATAAATCGCCGTTTCACACGAAAGAAACCTGAATTTATCAGTTTGAATAGTTCAAAACAGCGTTTTTCTATGTTTTTGCAAGTTTAAAACAGCAGTTTTATCGTGATTTCACAAAAATCCACCGTTTCGAACGAAAGAAACCTGAATTTATCAGTTTGAATAGTTAAAAACAGCGTTTTTCTATGTTTTTGCAAGTTTAAAACAGCAATTTTATCGTCATTTCTCATAAATCGCCGTTTCACACGAAAGAAACATGAATTTGTCAGTTTGAATAGTTCAAAACAGCGTTTTTCTATGTTTTTTCATGTTTAAAACAGCAATTTTATCGTCATTTCTCATAAATCGCCGTTTCACACGAAAGAAACATGAATTTATCAGTTTGAATAGTTCAAAAAACAGCGTTTTTCTATGTTTTTGCAAGTTTAAAACAGCAGTTTTATCGTGATTTCACAAAAATCCACCGTTTCGAACGAAAGAAACCTGAATTTATCAGTTTGAATAGTTAAAAACTGCGTTTTTCTATGTTTTTGCAAGTTTAAAACAGCAATTTTATCGTCATTTCTCATAAATCGCCGTTTCACACGAAAGAAACATGAATTTATCAGTTTGAATAGTTAAAAACAGCGTTTTTCTATGTTTTTGCAAGTTTAAAACAGCAATTTTATCGTCATTTCTCATAAATCGCCGTTTCACACGAAAGAAACATGAATTTGTCAGTTTGAATAGTTCAAAACAGCGTTTTTCTAGGTTTTTGCAAGTTTAAAACAGCAATTTTATCGTCATTTCTCATAAATCGCCGTTTCACACGAAAGAAACATGAATTTGTCAGTTTGAATAGTTCAAAACAGCGTTTTTCTATGTTTTTTCATGTTTAAAACAGCAATTTTATCGTCATTTCTCATAAATCGCCGTTTCACACGAAAGAAACATGAATTTATCAGTTTGAATAGTTCAAAACAGCGTTTTTCTATGTTTTTGCAAGTTTAAAACAGCAGTTTTATCGTGATTTCACAAAAATCCACCGTTTCGAACGAAAGAAACCTGAATTTATCAGTTTGAATAGTTAAAAACTGCGTTTTTCTATGTTTTTGCAAGTTTAAAACAGCAATTTTATCGTCATTTCTCATAAATCGCCGTTTCACACGAAAGAAACATGAATTTATCAGTTTGAATAGTTAAAAACAGCGTTTTTCTATGTTTTTGCAAGTTTAAAACAGCAATTTTATCATT
This sequence comes from Poecilus cupreus, assembly GCA_963942605.1. Taxonomy (NCBI): domain Eukaryota; kingdom Metazoa; phylum Arthropoda; class Insecta; order Coleoptera; family Carabidae; genus Poecilus; species Poecilus cupreus. The sequence goes on along the minus strand of CAWWDY010000115.1, from coordinate 140,237 downwards.
TCTCATAAATCGCCGTTTCACACGAAAGAAACATGAATTTGTCAGTTTGAATAGTTCAAAACAGCGTTTTTCTATGTTTTTGCAAGTTTAAAACAGCAATTTTATCGTCATTTCTCATAAATCGCCGTTTCACACGAAAGAAACATGAATTTGTCAGTTTGAATAGTTCAAAACAGCGTTTTTCTATGTTTTTTCATGTTTAAAACAGCAATTTTATCGTCATTTCTCATAAATCGCCGTTTCACACGAAAGAAACCTGAATTTATCAGTTTGAATAGTTCAAAACAGCGTTTTTCTATGTTTTTGCAAGTTTAAAACAGCAGTTTTATCGTGATTTCACAAAAATCCACCGTTTCGAACGAAAGAAACCTGAATTTATCAGTTTGAATAGTTAAAAACAGCGTTTTTCTATGTTTTTGCAAGTTTAAAACAGCAATTTTATCGTCATTTCTCATAAATCGCCGTTTCACACGAAAGAAACATGAATTTGTCAGTTTGAATAGTTCAAAACAGCGTTTTTCTATGTTTTTGCAAGTTTAAAACAGCAATTTTATCGTCATTTCTCATAAATCGCCGTTTCACACAAAAGAAACATGAATTTGTCAGTTTGAATAGTTCAAAACAGCGTTTTTCTATGTTTTTTCATGTTTAAAACAGCAACTTTATCGTCATTTCTCATAAATCGCCGTTTCACACGAAAGAAACCTGAATTTATCAGTTTGAATAGTTCAAAACAGCGTTTTTCTATGTTTTTGCAAGTTTAAAACAGCAGTTTTATCGTGATTTCACAAAAATCCACCGTTTCGAACGAAAGAAACCTGAATTTATCAGTTTGAATAGTTAAAAACAGCGTTTTTCTATGTTTTTGCAAGTTTAAAACAGCAATTTTATCGTCATTTCTCATAAATCGCCGTTTCACACGAAAGAAACATGAATTTGTCAGTTTGAATAGTTCAAAACAGCGTTTTTCTATGTTTTTTCATGTTTAAAACAGCAATTTTTTCGTCATTTCTCATAAATCGCCGTTTCACACGAAAGAAACATGAATTTATCAGTTTGAATAGTTAAAAACAGCGTTTTTCTATGTTTTTGCAAGTTTAAAACAGCAATTTTATCGTCATTTCTCATAAATAGCCGTTTCACACGAAAGAAACATGAATTTGTCAGTTTGAATAGTTCAAAACAGCGTTTTTCTATGTTTTTGCAAGTTTAAAACAGCAATTTTATCGTCATTTCTCATAAATCGCCGTTTCACACGAAAGAAACATGAATTTGTCAGTTTGAATAGTTCAAAACAGCGTTTTTCTATGTTTTTTCATGTTTAAAACAGCAATTTTATCGTCATTTCTCATAAATCGCCGTTTCACACGAAAGAAACCTGAATTTATCAGTTTGAATAGTTCAAAACAGCGTTTTTCTATGTTTTTGCAAGTTTAAAACAGCAGTTTTATCGTGATTTCACAAAAATCCACCGTTTCGAACGAAAGAAACCTGAATTTATCAGTTTGAATAGTTCAAAACAGCGTTTTTCTATGTTTTTTCATGTTTAAAACAGCAATTTTATCGTCATTTCTCATAAATCGCCGTTTTACACGAAAGAAACATGAATTTATCAGTTTGAATAGTTCAAAACAGCGTTTTTCTATGTTTTTGCAAGTTTAAAACAGCAGTTTTATCGTGATTTCACAAAAATCCACCGTTTCGAACGAAAGAAACCTGAATTTATCAGTTTGAATAGTTAAAAACTACGTTTTTCTATGTTTTTGCAAGTTTAAAACAGCAATTTTATCGTCATTTCTCATAAATCGCCGTTTCACACGAAAGAAACATGAATGTATCAGTTTGAATAGTTAAAAACAGCGTTTTTCTATGTTTTTGCAAGTTTAAAACAGCAATTTTATCGTCATTTCTCATAAATCGCCGTTTCACACGAAAGAAACATGAATTTGTCAGTTTGAATAGTTCAAAACAGCGTTTTTCTATGTTTTTGCAAGTTTAAAACAGCAATTTTATCGTCATTTCTCATAAATCGCCGTTTCACACGAAAGAAACATGAATTTGTCAGTTTGAATAGTTCAAAACAGCGTTTTTCTATGTTTTTTCATGTTTAAAACAGCAATTTTATCGTCATTTCTCATAAATCGCCGTTTCACACGAAAGAAACCTGAATTTATCAGTTTGAATAGTTCAAAACAGTGTTTTTCTATGTTTTTGCAAGTTTAAAACAGCAGTTTTATCGTGATTTCACAAAAATCCACCGTTTCGAACGAAAGAAACCTGAATTTATCAGTTTGAATAGTTAAAAACAGCGTTTTTCTATGTTTTTGCAAGTTTAAAACAGCAATTTTATCGTCATTTCTCATAAATCGCCGTTTCACACGAAAGAAACATGAATTTGTCAGTTTGAATAGTTCAAAACAGCGTTTTTCTATGTTTTTTCATGTTTAAAACAGCAATTTTATCGTCATTTCTCATAAATCGCCGTTTCACACGAAAGAAACATGAATTTATCAGTTTGAATAGTTCAAAACAGCGTTTTTCTATGTTTTTGCAAGTTCAAAACAGCAGTTTTATCGTGATTTCACAAAAATCCACCGTTTCGAACGAAAGAAACCTGAATTTATCAGTTTGAATAGTTAAAAACTGCGTTTTTCTATGTTTTTGCAAGTTTAAATCAGCAATTTTATCGTCATTTCTTATAAATCGCCGTTTCACACGAAAGAAACATGAATTTATCAGTTTGAATAGTTAAAAACAGCGTTTTTCTATGTTTTTGAAGTTTAAAACAGCAATTTTATCGTCATTTCTCATAAATCGCCGTTTCACACGAAAGAAACATGAATTTGTCAGTTTGAATAGTTCAAAACAGCGTTTTTCTATGTTTTTGCAAGTTTAAAACAGCAATTTTATCGTCATTTCTCATAAATCGCCGTTTCACACGAAAGAAACATGAATTTGTCAGTTTGAATAGTTCAAAACAGCGTTTTTCTATGTTTTTTCATGTTTAAAACAGCAATTTTATCGTCATTTCTCATAAATCGCCGTTTCACACGAAAGAAACCTGAATTTATCAGTTTGAATAGTTCAAAACAGCGTTTTTCTATGTTTTTGCAAGTTTAAAACAGCAGTTTTATCGTGATTTCACAAAAATCCACCGTTTCGAACGAATGAAACCTGAATTTATCAGTTTGAATAGTTAAAAACAGCGTTTTTCTATGTTTTTGCAAGTTTAAAACAGCAATTTTATCGTCATTTCTCATAAATCGCCGTTTCACACGAAAGAAACATGAATTTATCAGTTTGAATAGTTCAAAACAGCGTTTTTCTGTTTTTGCAAGTTCAAAACAGCAGTTTTATCGTGATTTCACAAAAATCCACCGTTTCGAACGAAAGAAACCTGAATTTATCAGTTTGAATAGTTAAAAACTGCGTTTTTCTATGTTTTTGCAAGTTTAAATCAGCAATTTTATCGTCATTTCTTATAAATCGCCGTTTCACACGAAAGAAACATGAATTTATCAGTTTGAATAGTTAAAAACAGCGTTTTTCTATGTTTTTGCAAGTTTAAAACAGCAATTTTATCGTCATTTCTCATAAATCGCCGTTTCACACGAAAGAAACATGAATTTGTCAGTTTGAATAGTTCAAAACAGCGTTTTTCTATGTTTTTTATGTTTAAAACAGCAATTTTATCGTCATTTCTCATAAATCGCCGTTTCACACGAAAGAAACCTGAATTTATCAGTTTGAATAGTTCAAAACAGCGTTTTTCTATGTTTTTGCAATTTTAAAACAGCAGTTTTATCGTGATTTCACAAAAATCCACCGTTTCGAACGAAAGAAACCTGAATTTATCAGTTTGAATAGTTAAAAACAGCGTTTTTCTATGTTTTTGCAAGTTTAAAACAGCAATTTTATCGTCATTTCTCATAAATCGCCGTTTCACACGAAAGAAACATGAATTTGTCAGTTTGAATAGTTCAAAACAGCGTTTTTCTATGTTTTTTCATGTTTAAAACAGCAATTTTATCGTCATTTCTCATAAATCGCCGTTTCACACGAAAGAAACATGAATTTATCAGTTTGAATAGTTCAAAACAGCGTTTTTCTATGTTTTTGCAAGTTTAAAACAGCAGTTTTATCGTGATTTCACAAAAATCCACCGTTTCGAACGAAAGAAACCTGAATTTATCAGTTTGAATAGTTAAAAACTGCGTTTTTCTATGTTTTTGCAAGTTTAAAACAGCAATTTTATCGTCATTTCTCATAAATCGCCGTTTCACACGAAAGAAACATGAATTTATCAGTTTGAATAGTTAAAAACAGCGTTTTTCTATGTTTTTGCAAGTTTAAAACAGCAATTTTATCGTCATTTCTCATAAATCGCCGTTTCACACGAAAGAAACATGAATTTGTCAGTTTGAATAGTTCAAAACAGCGTTTTTCTATGTTTTTGCAAGTTTAAAACAGCAATTTTATCGTCATTTCTCATAAATCGCCGTTTCACACGAAAGAAACATGAATTTGTCAATTTGAATAGTTCAAAACAGCGTTTTTCTATGTTTTTTCATGTTTAAAATAGCAATTTTATCGTCATTTCTCATAAATCGCCGTTTCACACGAAAGAAACCTGAATTTATCAGTTTGAATAGTTCAAAACAGCGTTTTTCTATGTTTTTGCAAGTTTAAAACAGCAGTTTTATCGTGATTTCACAAAAATCCACCGTTTCGAACGAAAGAAACCTGAATTTATCAGTTTGAATAGTTAAAAACAGCGTTTTTCTATGTTTTTGCAAGTTTAAAACAGCAATTTTATCGTCATTTCTCATAAATCGCCGTTTCACACGAAAGAAACATGAATTTGTCAGTTTGAATAGTTCAAAACAGCGTTTTTCTATGTTTTTTCATGTTTAAAACAGCAATTTTATCGTCATTTCTCATAAATCGCCGTTTCACACGAAAGAAACATGAATTTATCAGTTTGAATAGTTCAAAACAGCGTTTTTCTATGTTTTTGCAAGTTTAAAACATCAGTTTTATCGTGATTTCACAAAAATCCACCGTTTCGAACGAAAGAAACCTGAATTTATCAGTTTGAATAGTTAAAAACTGCGTTTTTCTATGTTTTTGCAAGTTTAAAACAGCAATTTTATCGTCATTTCTCATAAATCGCCGTTTCACACGAAAGAAACATGAATTTATCAGTTTGAATAGTTAAAAACAGCGTTTTTCTATGTTTTTGCAAGTTTAAAACAGCAATTTTATCGTCATTTCTCATAAATCGCCGTTTCACACGAAAGAAACATGAATTTGTCAGTTTGAATAGTTCAAAACAGCGTTTTTCTATGTTTTTGCAAGTTTAAAACAGCAATTTTATCGTCATTTCTCATAAATCGCCGTTTCACACGAAAGAAACATGAATTTGTCAATTTGAATAGTTCAAAACAGCGTTTTTCTATGTTTTTTCATGTTTAAAATAGCAATTTTATCGTCATTTCTCATAAATCGCCGTTTCACACGAAAGAAACCTGAATTTATCAGTTTGAATAGTTCAAAACAGCGTTTTTCTATGTTTTTGCAAGTTTAAAACAGCAGTTTTATCGTGATTTCACAAAAATCCACCGTTTCGAACGAAAGAAACCTGAATTTATCAGTTTGAATAGTTAAAAACAGCGTTTTTCTATGTTTTTGCAAGTTTAAAACAGCAATTTTATCGTCATTTCTCATAAATCGCCGTTTCACACGAAAGAAACATGAATTTGTCAGTTTGAATAGTTCAAAACAGCGTTTTTCTATGTTTTTTCATGTTTAAAACAGCAATTTTATCGTCATTTCTCATAAATCGCCGTTTCACACGAAAGAAACATGAATTTATCAGTTTGAATAGTTCAAAACAGCGTTTTTCTATGTTTTTGCAAGTTTAAAACAGCAGTTTTATCGTGATTTCACAAAAATCCACCGTTTCGAACGAAAGAAACCTGAATTTATCAGTTTGAATAGTTAAAAACTGCGTTTTTCTATGTTTTTGCAAGTTTAAAACAGCAATTTTATCGTCATTTCTCATAAATCGCCGTTTCACACGAAAGAAACATGAATTTATCAGTTTGAATAGTTAAAAACAGCGTTTTTCTATGTTTTTGCAAGTTTAAAACAGCAATTTTATCATTTCTCATAAATCGCCGTTTCACACGAAAGAAACATGAATTTGTCAGTTTGAATAGTTCAAAACAGCGTTTTTCTATGTTTTTGCAAGTTTAAAACAGCAATTTTATCGTCATTTCTCATAAATCGCCGTTTCACACGAAAGAAACATGAATTTGTCAGTTTGAATAGTTCAAAACAGCGTTTTTCTATGTTTTTTCATGTTTAAAACAGCAATTTTATCGTCATTTCTCATAAATCGCCGTTTCACACGAAAGAAACCTGAATTTATCAGTTTGAATAGTTCAAAACAGCGTTTTTCTATGTTTTTGCAAGTTTAAAACAGCAGTTTTATCGTGATTTCACAAAAATCCACCGTTTCGAACGAAAGAAACCTGAATTTATCAGTTTGAATAGTTAAAAACAGCGTTTTTCTATGTTTTTGCAAGTTTAAAACAGCAATTTTATCGTCATTTCTCATAAATCGCCGTTTCACACGAAAGAAACATGAATTTGTCAGTTTGAATAGTTCAAAACAGCGTTTTTCTATGTTTTTGCAAGTTTAAAACAGCAATTTTATCGTCATTTCTCATAAATCGCCGTTTCACACGAAAGAAACATGAATTTGTCAGTTTGAATAGTTCAAAACAGCGTTTTTCTATGTTTTTTCATGTTTAAAACAGCAACTTTATCGTCATTTCTCATAAATCGCCGTTTCACACGAAAGAAACCTGAATTTATCAGTTTGAATAGTTCAAAACAGCGTTTTTCTATGTTTTTGCAAGTTTAAAACAGCAGTTTTATCGTGATTTCACAAAAATCCACCGTTTCGAACGAAAGAAACCTGAATTTATCAGTTTGAATAGTTAAAAACAGCGTTTTTCTATGTTTTTGCAAGTTTAAAACAGCAATTTTATCGTCATTTCTCATAAATCGCCGTTTCACACGAAAGAAACATGAATTTGTCAGTTTGAATAGTTCAAAACAGCGTTTTTCTATGTTTTTTCATGTTTAAAACAGCAATTTTATCGTCATTTCTCATAAATCGCCGTTTCACACGAAAGAAACATGAATTTATCAGTTTGAATAGTTCAAAACAGCGTTTTTCTATGTTTTTGCAAGTTTAAAACAGCAGTTTTATCGTGATTTCACAAAAATCCACCGTTTCGAACGAAAGAAACCTGAATTTATCAGTTTGAATAGTTAAAAACTACGTTTTTCTATGTTTTTGCAAGTTTAAAACAGCAATTTTATCGTCATTTCTCATAAATCGCCGTTTCACACGAAAGAAACATGAATTTATCAGTTTGAATAGTTAAAAACAGCGTTTTTCTATGTTTTTGCAAGTTTAAAACAGCAATTTTATCGTCATTTCTCATAAATCGCCGTTTCACACGAAAGAAACATGAATTTGTCAGTTTGAATAGTTCAAAACAGCGTTTTTCTATGTTTTTTCATGTTTAAAACAGCAATTTTATCGTCATTTCTCATAAATCGCCGTTTCACACGAAAGAAACATGAATTTATCAGTTTGAATAGTTCAAAACAGCGTTTTTCTATGTTTTTGCAAGTTTAAAACAGCAGTTTTATCGTGATTTCACAAAAATCCACCGTTTCGAACGAAAGAAACCTGAATTTATCAGTTTGAATAGTTCAAAACAGCGTTTTTCTATGTTTTTGCAAGTTTAAAACAGCAGTTTTATCGTGATTTCACAAAAATCCACCGTTTCGAACGAAAGAAACCTGAATTTATCAGTTTGAATAGTTAAAAACAGCGTTTTTCTATGTTTTTGCAAGTTTAAAACAGCAATTTTATCGTCATTTCTCATAAATCGCCGTTTCACACGAAAGAAACATGAATTTGTCAGTTTGAATAGTTCAAAACAGCGTTTTTCTATGTTTTTTCATGTTTAAAACAGCAATTTTATCGTCATTTCTCATAAATCGCCGTTTCACACGAAAGAAACATGAATTTATCAGTTTGAATAGTTAAAAACAGCGTTTTTCTATGTTTTTGCAAGTTTAAAACAGCAATTTTATCGTCATTTCTCATAAATAGCCGTTTCACACGAAAGAAACATGAATTTGTCAGTTTGAATAGTTCAAAACAGCGTTTTTCTATGTTTTTGCAAGTTTAAAACAGCAATTTTATCGTCATTTCTCATAAATCGCCGTTTCACACGAAAGAAACATGAATTTGTCAGTTTGAATAGTTCAAAACAGCGTTTTTCTATGTTTTTTCATGTTTAAAACAGCAATTTTATCGTCATTTCTCATAAATCGCCGTTTCACACGAAAGAAACCTGAATTTATCAGTTTGAATAGTTCAAAACAGCGTTTTTCTATGTTTTTGCAAGTTTAAAACAGCAGTTTTATCGTGATTTCACAAAAATCCACCGTTTCGAACGAAAGAAACCTGAATTTATCAGTTTGAATAGTTAAAAACAGCGTTTTTCTATGTTTTTGCAAGTTTAAAACAGCAATTTTATCGTCATTTCTCATAAATCGCCGTTTCACACGAAAGAAACATGAATTTGTCAGTTTGAATAGTTCAAAACAGCGTTTTTCTATGTTTTTTCATGTTTAAAACAGCAATTTTATCGTCATTTCTCATAAATCGCCGTTTCACACGAAAGAAACATGAATTTATCAGTTTGAATAGTTCAAAACAGCGTTTTTCTATGTTTTTGCAAGTTTAAAACAGCAGTTTTATCGTGATTTCACAAAAATCCACCGTTTCGAACGAAAGAAACCTGAATTTATCAGTTTGAATAGTTAAAAACTACGTTTTTCTATGTTTTTGCAAGTTTAAAACAGCAATTTTATCGTCATTTCTCATAAATCGCCGTTTCACACGAAAGAAACATGAATTTATCAGTTTGAATAGTTAAAAACAGCGTTTTTCTATGTTTTTGCAAGTTTAAAACAGCAATTTTATCGTCATTTCTCATAAATCGCCGTTTCACACGAAAGAAACATGAATTTGTCAGTTTGAATAGTTCAAAACAGCGTTTTTCTATGTTTTTGCAAGTTTAAAACAGCAATTTTATCGTCATTTCTCATAAATCGCCGTTTCACACGAAAGAAACATGAATTTGTCAGTTTGAATAGTTCAAAACAGCGTTTTTCTATGTTTTTTCATGTTTAAAACAGCAATTTTATCGTCATTTCTCATAAATCGCCGTTTCACACGAAAGAAACCTGAATTTATCAGTTTGAATAGTTCAAAACAGCGTTTTTCTATGTTTTTGCAAGTTTAAAACAGCAGTTTTATCGTGATTTCACAAAAATCCACCGTTTCGAACGAAAGAAACCTGAATTTATCAGTTTGAATAGTTAAAAACAGCGTTTTTCTATGTTTTTGCAAGTTTAAAACAGCAATTTTATCGTCATTTCTCATAAATCGCCGTTTCACACGAAAGAAACATGAATTTGTCAGTTTGAATAGTTCAAAACAGCGTTTTTCTATGTTTTTTCATGTTTAAAACAGCAATTTTATCGTCATTTCTCATAAATCGCCGTTTCACACGAAAGAAACATGAATTTATCAGTTTGAATAGTTCAAAACAGCGTTTTTCTATGTTTTTGCAAGTTCAAAACAGCAGTTTTATCGTGATTTCACAAAAATCCACCGTTTCGAACGAAAGAAACCTGAATTTATCAGTTTGAATAGTTAAAAACTGCGTTTTTCTATGTTTTTGCAAGTTTAAATCAGCAATTTTATCGTCATTTCTTATAAATCGCCGTTTCACACGAAAGAAACATGAATTTATCAGTTTGAATAGTTAAAAACAGCGTTTTTCTATGTTTTTGCAAGTTTAAAACAGCAATTTTATCGTCATTTCTCATAAATCGCCGTTTCACACGAAAGAAACATGAATTTGTCAGTTTGAATAGTTCAAAACAGCGTTTTTCTATGTTTTTGCAAGTTTAAAGCAGCAATTTTATCGTCATTTCTCATAAATCGCCGTTTTACACGAAAGAAACATGAATTTGTCAGTTTGAATAGTTCAAAACAGCGTTTTTCTATGTTTTTTCATGTTTAAAACAGCAATTTTATCGTCATTTCTCATAAATCGCCGTTTCACACGAAAGAAACCTGAATTTATCAGTTTGAATAGTTCAAAACAGCGTTTTTCTATGTTTTTGCAAGTTTAAAACAGCAGTTTTATCGTGATTTCACAAAAATCCACCGTTTCGAACGAAAGAAACCTGAATTTATCAGTTTGAATAGTTAAAAACAGCGTTTTTCTATGTTTTTGCAAGTTTAAAACAGCAATTTTATCGTCATTTCTCATAAATCGCCGTTTCACACGAAAGAAACATGAATTTGTCAGTTTGAATAGTTCAAAACAGCGTTTTTCTATGTTTTTGCAAGTTTAAAACAGCAATTTTATCGTCATTTCTCATAAATCGCCGTTTCACACGAAAGAAACATGAATTTGTCAGTTTGAATAGTTCAAAACAGCGTTTTTCTATGTTTTTTCATGTTTAAAACAGCAATTTTATCGTCATTTCTCATAAATCGCCGTTTCACACGAAAGAAACCTGAATTTATCAGTTTGAATAGTTCAAAACAGCGTTTTTCTATGTTTTTGCAAGTTTAAAACAGCAGTTTTATCGTGATTTCACAAAAATCCACCGTTTCGAACGAAAGAAACCTGAATTTATCAGTTTGAATAGTTAAAAACTGCGTTTTTCTATGTTTTTGCAAGTTTAAAACAGCAATTTTATCGTCATTTCTCATAAATCGCCGTTTCACACGAAAGAAACATGAATTTATCAGTTTGAATAGTTAAAAACAGCGTTTTTCTATGTTTTTGCAAGTTTAAAACAGCAATTTTATCGTCATTTCTCATAAATCGCCGTTTCACACAAAAGAAACATGAATTTGTCAGTTTGAATAGTTCAAAACAGCGTTTTTCTATGTTTTTGCAAGTTTAAAACAGCAATTTTATCGTCATTTCTCATAAATCGCCGTTTCACACTAAAGAAACATGAATTTGTCAGTTTGAATAGTTCAAAACAGCGTTTTTCTATGTTTTTTCATGTTTAAAACAGCAATTTTATCGTCATTTCTCATAAATCGCCGTTTCACACGAAAGAAACCTGAATTTATCAGTTTGAATAGTTCAAAACAGCGTTTTTCTATGTTTTTGCAAGTTTAAAACAGCAGTTTTATCGTGATTTCACAAAAATCCACCGTTTCGAACGAAAGAAACCTGAATTTATCAGTTTGAATAGTTAAAAACAGCGTTTTTCTATGTTTTTGCAAGTTTAAAACAGCAATTTTATCGTCTTTTCTCATAAATCGCCGTTTCACACGAAAGAAACATGAATTTATCAGTTTGAATAGTTCAAAACAGCGTTTTTCTATGTTTTTGCAAGTTTAAAACAGCAGTTTTATCGTGATTTCACAAAAATCCACCGTTTCGAACGAAAGAAACCTGAATTTTTCAGTTTGAATAGTTAAAAACTGCGTTTTTCTCTGTTTTTGCAAGTTTAAAACAGCAATTTTATCGTCATTTCTCATAAATCGCCGTTTCACACGAAAGAAACATGAATTTATCAGTTTGAATAGTTAAAAACAGCGTTTTTCTATGTTTTTGCAAGTTTAAAACAGCAATTTTATCGTCATTTCTCATAAATTGCCGTTTCACACGAAAGAAACATGAATTTATCAGTTTGAATAGTTAAAAACAGCGTTTTTCTATGTTTTTGCAAGTTTAAAACAGCAATTTTATCGTCATTTCTCATAAATCGCCGTTTCACACGAAAGAAACATGAATTTGTCAGTTTGAATAGTTCAAAACAGCGTTTTTCTATGTTTTTGCAAGTTTAAAACAGCAATTTTATCGTCATTTCTCATAAATCGCCGTTTCACACGAAAGAAACCTGAATTTATCAGTTTGAATAGTTCAAAACAGCGTTTTTCTATGTTTTTGCAAGTTTAAAACAGCAGTTTTATCGTGATTTCACAAAAATCCACCGTTTCGAACGAAAGAAACCTGAATTTATCAGTTTGAATAGTTAAAAACAGCGTTTTTCTATGTTTTTGCAAGTTTAAAACAGCAATTTTATCGTCATTTCTCATAAATCGCCGTTTCACACGAAAGAAACCTGAATTTATCAGTTTGAATAGTTCAAAACAGCGTTTTTCTATGTTTTTGCAAGTTTAAAACAGCAGTTTTATCGTGATTTCACAAAAATCCACCGTTTCGAACGAAAGAAACCTGAATTTATCAGTTTGAATAGTTAAAAACAGCGTTTTTCTATGTTTTTGCAAGTTTAAAACAGCAATTTTATCGTGATTTCACAAAAATCCACCGTTTCGAACGAAAGAAACCTGAATTTATCAGTTTGAATAGTTAAAAACAGCGTTTTTCTATGTTTTTGCAAGTTTAAAACAGCAATTTTATCGTCATTTCTCATAAATCGCCGTTTCACACGAAAGAAACATGAATTTGTCAGTTTGAATAGTTCAAAACAGCGTTTTTCTATATTTTTTCATGTTTAAAACAGCAATTTTATCGTCATTTCTCATAAATCGCCGTTTCACACGAAAGAAACATGAATTTATCAGTTTGAATAGTTCAAAACAGCGTATTTCTATGTTTTTGCAAGTTTAAAACAGCAGTTTTATCGTGATTTCACAAAAATCCACCGTTTCGAACGAAAGAAACCTGAATTTATCAGTTTGAATAGTTAAAAACTACGTTTTTCTATGTTTTTGCAAGTTTAAAACAGCAATTTTATCGTCATTTCTCATAAATCGCCGTTTCACACGAAAGAAACATGAATTTATCAGTTTAAATAGTTAAAAACAGCGTTTTTCTATGTTTTTGCAAGTTTAAAACAGCAATTTTATCGTCATTTCTCATAAATCGCCGTTTCACACGAAAGAAACATGAATTTGTCAGTTTGAATAGTTCAAAACAGCGTTTTTCTATGTTTTTGCAAGTTTAAAGCAGCAATTTTATCGTCATTTCTCATAAATCGCCGTTTCACACGAAAGAAACATGAATTTGTCAGTTTGAATAGTTCAAAACAGCGTTTTTCTATGTTTTTTCATGTTTAAAACAGCAATTTTATCGTCATTTCTCATAAATCGCCGTTTCACACGAAAGAAACCTGAATTTATCAGTTTGAATAGTTCAAAACAGCGTTTTTCTATGTTTTTGCAAGTTTAAAACAGCAGTTTTATCGTGATTTCACAAAAATCCACCGTTTCGAACGAAAGAAACCTGAATTTATCAGTTTGAAAAGTTAAAAACAGCGTTTTTCTATGTTTTTGCAAGTTTAAAACAGCAATTTTATCGTCATTTCTCATAAATCGCCGTTTCACACGAAAGAAACATGAATTTGTCAGTTTGAATAGTTCAAAACAGCGTTTTTCTATGTTTTTGCAAGTTTAAAACAGCAATTTTATCGTCATTTCTCATAAATCGCCGTTTCACACGAAAGAAACATGAATTTGTCAGTTTGAATAGTTCAAAACAGCGTTTTTCTATGTTTTTTCATGTTTAAAACAGCAATTTTATCGTCATTTCTCATAAATCGCCGTTTCACACGAAAGAAACCTGAATTTATCAGTTTGAATAGTTCAAAACAGCGTTTTTCTATGTTTTTGCAAGTTTAAAACAGCAGTTTTATCGTGATTTCACAAAAATCCACCGTTTCGAACGAAGGAAACCTGAATTTATCAGTTTGAATAGTTAAAAACAGCGTTTTTCTATGTTTTTGCAAGTTTAAAACAGCAATTTTATCGTCATTTCTCATAAATCGCCGTTTCACACGAAAGAAACATGAATTTGTCAGTTTGAATAGTTCAAAACAGCGTTTTTCTATGTTTTTTCATGTTTAAAACAGCAGTTTTATCGTGATTTCACAAAAATCCACCGTTTCGAACGAAAGAAACCTGAATTTATCAGTTTGAATAGTTAAAAACAGCGTTTTTCTATGTTTTTGCAAGTTTAAAACAGCAATTTTATCGTCATTTCTCATAAATCGCCGTTTCACACGAAAGAAACATGAATTTGTCAGTTTGAATAGTTCAAAACAGCGTTTTTCTATGTTTTTTCATGTTTAAAACAGCAGTTTTATCGTGATTTCACAAAAATCCACCGTTTCGAACGAAAGAAACCTGAATTTATCAGTTTGAATAGTTAAAAACTGCGTTTTTCTATGTTTTTGCAAGTTTAAAACAGCAATTTTATCGTCATTTCTCATAAATCGCCGTTTCACACGAAAGAAACATGAATTTATCAGTTTGAATAGTTAAAAACAGCGTTTTTCTATGTTTTTGCAAGTTTAAAACAGCAATTTTATCGTCATTTCTCATAAATCGCCGTTTCACACGAAAGAAACATGAATTTGTCAGTTTGAATAGTTCAAAACAGCGTTTTTCTATGTTTTTGCAAGTTTAAAACAGCAATTTTATCGTCATTTCTCATAAATCGCCGTTTCACACGAAAGAAAAATGAATTTGTCAGTTTGAATAGTTCAAAACAGCGTTTTTCTATGTTTTTTCATGTTTAAAACAGCAATTTTATCGTCATTTCTCATAAATCGCCGTTTCACACGAAAGAAACCTGAATTTATCAGTTTGAATAGTTCAAAACAGCGTTTTTCTATGTTTTTGCAAGTTTAAAACAGCAGTTTTATCGTGATTTCACAAAAATCCACCGTTTCGAACGAAAGAAACCTGAATTTATCAGTTTGAATAGTTAAAAACAGCGTTTTTCTATGTTTTTGCAAGTTTAAAACAGCAATTTTATCGTCATTTCTCATAAATCGCCGTTTCACACGAAAGAAACATGAATTTGTCAGTTTGAATAGTTCAAAACAGCGTTTTTCTATGTTTTTTCATGTTTAAAACAGCAATTTTATCGTCATTTCTCATAAATCGCCGTTTCACACGAAAGAAACATGAATTTATCAGTTTGAATAGTTCAAAACAGCGTTTTTCTATGTTTTTGCAAGTTTAAAACAGCAGTTTTATCGTGATTTCACAAAAATCCACCGTTTCGAACGAAAGAAACCTGAATTTATCAGTTTGAATAGTTAAAAACTGCGTTTTTCTATGTTTTTGCAAGTTAAAAACAGCAATTTTATCGTCATTTCTCATAAATCGCCGTTTCACACGAAAGAAACATGAATTTATCAGTTTGAATAGTTAAAAACAGCGTTTTTCTATGTTTTAGCAAGTTTAAAACAGCAATTTTATCATTTCTCATAAATCGCCGTTTCACACGAAAGAAACATGAATTTGTCAGTTTGAATAGTTCAAAACAGCGTTTTTCTATGTTTTTGCAAGTTTAAAACAGCAATTTTATCGTCATTTCTCATAAATCGCCGTTTCACACGAAAGAAACATGAATTTGTCAGTTTGAATAGTTCAAAACAGCGTTTTTCTATGTTTTTTCATGTTTAAAACAGCAATTTTATCGTCATTTCTCATAAATCGCCGTTTCACACGAAAGAAACCTGAATTTATCAGTTTGAATAGTTCAAAACAGCGTTTTTCTATGTTTTTGCAAGTTTAAAACAGCAGTTTTATCGTGATTTCACAAAAATCCACCGTTTCGAACGAAAGAAACCTGAATTTATCAGTTTGAATAGTTAAAAACAGCGTTTTTCTATGTTTTTGCAAGTTTAAAACAGCAATTTTATCGTCATTTCTCATAAATCGCCGTTTCACACGAAAGAAACATGAATTTGTCAGTTTGAATAGTTCAAAACAGCGTTTTTCTATGTTTTTGCAAGTTTAAAACAGCAATTTTATCGTCATTTCTCATAAATCGCCGTTTCACACGAAAGAAACATGAATTTGTCAGTTTGAATAGTTCAAAACAGCGTTTTTCTATGTTTTTTCATGTTTAAAACAGCAACTTTATCGTCATTTCTCATAAATCGCCGTTTCACACGAAAGAAACCTGAATTTATCAGTTTGAATAGTTCAAAACAGCGTTTTTCTATGTTTTTGCAAGTTTAAAACAGCAGTTTTATCGTGATTTCACAAAAATCCACCGTTTCGAACGAAAGAAACCTGAATTTATCAGTTTGAATAGTTAAAAACAGCGTTTTTCTATGTTTTTGCAAGTTTAAAACAGCAATTTTATCGTCATTTCTCATAAATCGCCGTTTCACACGAAAGAAACATGAATTTGTCAGTTTGAATAGTTCAAAACAGCGTTTTTCTATGTTTTTTCATGTTTAAAACAGCAATTTTATCGTCATTTCTCATAAATCGCCGTTTCACACGAAAGAAACATGAATTTATCAGTTTGAATAGTTAAAAACAGCGTTTTTCTATGTTTTTGCAAGTTTAAAACAGCAATTTTATCGTCATTTCTCATAAATAGCCGTTTCACACGAAAGAAACATGAATTTGTCAGTTTGAATAGTTCAAAACAGCGTTTTTTCTATGTTTTTGCAAGTTTAAAACAGCAATTTTATCGTCATTTCTCATAAATCGCCGTTTCACACGAAAGAAACATGAATTTGTCAGTTTGAATAGTTCAAAACAGCGTTTTTCTATGTTTTTTCATGTTTAAAACAGCAATTTTATCGTCATTTCTCATAAATCGCCGTTTCAC
The DNA here is from genome assembly GCA_963942605.1 of Poecilus cupreus. Taxonomy (NCBI): domain Eukaryota; kingdom Metazoa; phylum Arthropoda; class Insecta; order Coleoptera; family Carabidae; genus Poecilus; species Poecilus cupreus. Next base: position 123,498 of record CAWWDY010000115.1, on the reverse strand, counting down.
ACGAAAGAAACCTGAATTTATCAGTTTGAATAGTTCAAAACAGCGTTTTTCTATGTTTTTGCAAGTTTAAAACAGCAGTTTTATCGTGATTTCACAAAAATCCACCGTTTCGAACGAAAGAAACCTGAATTTATCAGTTTGAATAGTTCAAAACAGCGTTTTTCTATGTTTTTTCATGTTTAAAACAGCAATTTTATCGTCATTTCTCATAAATCGCCGTTTCACACGAAAGAAACATGAATTTATCAGTTTGAATAGTTCAAAACAGCGTTTTTCTATGTTTTTGCAAGTTTAAAACAGCAGTTTTATCGTGATTTCACAAAAATCCACCGTTTCGAACGAAAGAAACCTGAATTTATCAGTTTGAATAGTTAAAAACTACGTTTTTCTATGTTTTTGCAAGTTTAAAACAGCAATTTTATCGTCATTTCTCATAAATCGCCGTTTCACACGAAAGAAACATGAATTTATCAGTTTGAATAGTTAAAAACAGCGTTTTTCTATGTTTTTGCAAGTTTAAAACAGCAATTTTATCGTCATTTCTCATAAATCGCCGTTTCACACGAAAGAAACATGAATTTGTCAGTTTGAATAGTTCAAAACAGCGTTTTTCTATGTTTTTGCAAGTTTAAAACAGCAATTTTATCGTCATTTCTCATAAATCGCCGTTTCACACGAAAGAAACATGAATTTGTCAGTTTGAATAGTTCAAAACAGCGTTTTTCTATGTTTTTTCATGTTTAAAACAGCAATTTTATCGTCATTTCTCATAAATCGCCGTTTCACACGAAAGAAACCTGAATTTATCAGTTTGAATAGTTCAAAACAGTGTTTTTCTATGTTTTTGCAAGTTTAAAACAGCAGTTTTATCGTGATTTCACAAAAATCCACCGTTTCGAACGAAAGAAACCTGAATTTATCAGTTTGAATAGTTAAAAACAGCGTTTTTCTATGTTTTTGCAAGTTTAAAACAGCAATTTTATCGTCATTTCTCATAAATCGCCGTTTCACACGAAAGAAACATGAATTTGTCAGTTTGAATAGTTCAAAACAGCGTTTTTCTATGTTTTTTCATGTTTAAAACAGCAATTTTATCGTCATTTCTCATAAATCGCCGTTTCACACGAAAGAAACATGAATTTATCAGTTTGAATAGTTCAAAACAGCGTTTTTCTATGTTTTTGCAAGTTCAAAACAGCAGTTTTATCGTGATTTCACAAAAATCCACCGTTTCGAACGAAAGAAACCTGAATTTATCAGTTTGAATAGTTAAAAACTGCGTTTTTCTATGTTTTTGCAAGTTTAAATCAGCAATTTTATCGTCATTTCTTATAAATCGCCGTTTCACACGAAAGAAACATGAATTTATCAGTTTGAATAGTTAAAAACAGCGTTTTTCTATGTTTTTGCAAGTTTAAAACAGCAATTTTATCGTCATTTCTCATAAATCGCCGTTTCACACGAAAGAAACATGAATTTGTCAGTTTGAATAGTTCAAAACAGCGTTTTTCTATGTTTTTTATGTTTAAAACAGCAATTTTATCGTCATTTCTCATAAATCGCCGTTTCACACGAAAGAAACCTGAATTTATCAGTTTGAATAGTTCAAAACAGCGTTTTTCTATGTTTTTGCAATTTTAAAACAGCAGTTTTATCGTGATTTCACAAAAATCCACCGTTTCGAACGAAAGAAACCTGAATTTATCAGTTTGAATAGTTAAAAACAGCGTTTTTCTATGTTTTTGCAAGTTTAAAACAGCAATTTTATCGTCATTTCTCATAAATCGCCGTTTCACACGAAAGAAACATGAATTTGTCAGTTTGAATAGTTCAAAACAGCGTTTTTCTATGTTTTTTCATGTTTAAAACAGCAATTTTATCGTCATTTCTCATAAATCGCCGTTTCACACGAAAGAAACATGAATTTATCAGTTTGAATAGTTCAAAACAGCGTTTTTCTATGTTTTTGCAAGTTTAAAACAGCAGTTTTATCGTGATTTCACAAAAATCCACCGTTTCGAACGAAAGAAACCTGAATTTATCAGTTTGAATAGTTAAAAACTGCGTTTTTCTATGTTTTTGCAAGTTTAAAACAGCAATTTTATCGTCATTTCTCATAAATCGCCGTTTCACACGAAAGAAACATGAATTTATCAGTTTGAATAGTTAAAAACAGCGTTTTTCTATGTTTTTGAAGTTTAAAACAGCAATTTTATCGTCATTTCTCATAAATCGCCGTTTCACACGAAAGAAACATGAATTTGTCAGTTTGAATAGTTCAAAACAGCGTTTTTCTATGTTTTTGCAAGTTTAAAACAGCAATTTTATCGTCATTTCTCATAAATCGCCGTTTCACACGAAAGAAACATGAATTTGTCAGTTTGAATAGTTCAAAACAGCGTTTTTCTATGTTTTTTCATGTTTAAAACAGCAATTTTATCGTCATTTCTCATAAATCGCCGTTTCACACGAAAGAAACCTGAATTTATCAGTTTGAATAGTTCAAAACAGCGTTTTTCTATGTTTTTGCAAGTTTAAAACAGCAGTTTTATCGTGATTTCACAAAAATCCACCGTTTCGAACGAAAGAAACCTGAATTTATCAGTTTGAATAGTTAAAAACAGCGTTTTTCTATGTTTTTGCAAGTTTAAAACAGCAATTTTATCGTCATTTCTCATAAATCGCCGTTTCACACGAAAGAAACATGAATTTGTCAGTTTGAATAGTTCAAAACAGCGTTTTTCTATGTTTTTTCATGTTTAAAACAGCAATTTTATCGTCATTTCTCATAAATCGCCGTTTCACACGAAAGAAACATGAATTTATCAGTTTGAATAGTTCAAAACAGCGTTTTTCTATGTTTTTGCAAGTTCAAAACAGCAGTTTTATCGTGATTTCACAAAAATCCACCGTTTCGAACGAAAGAAACCTGAATTTATCAGTTTGAATAGTTAAAAACTGCGTTTTTCTATGTTTTTGCAAGTTTAAATCAGCAATTTTATCGTCATTTCTTATAAATCGCCGTTTCACACGAAAGAAACATGAATTTATCAGTTTGAATAGTTAAAAACAGCGTTTTTCTATGTTTTTGCAAGTTTAAAACAGCAATTTTATCGTCATTTCTCATAAATCGCCGTTTCACACGAAAGAAACATGAATTTGTCAGTTTGAATAGTTCAAAACAGCGTTTTTCTATGTTTTTTATGTTTAAAACAGCAATTTTATCGTCATTTCTCATAAATCGCCGTTTCACACGAAAGAAACCTGAATTTATCAGTTTGAATAGTTCAAAACAGCGTTTTTCTATGTTTTTGCAATTTTAAAACAGCAGTTTTATCGTGATTTCACAAAAATCCACCGTTTCGAACGAAAGAAACCTGAATTTATCAGTTTGAATAGTTAAAAACAGCGTTTTTCTATGTTTTTGCAAGTTTAAAACAGCAATTTTATCGTCATTTCTCATAAATCGCCGTTTCACACGAAAGAAACATGAATTTGTCAGTTTGAATAGTTCAAAACAGCGTTTTTCTATGTTTTTTCATGTTTAAAACAGCAATTTTATCGTCATTTCTCATAAATCGCCGTTTCACACGAAAGAAACATGAATTTATCAGTTTGAATAGTTCAAAACAGCGTTTTTCTATGTTTTTGCAAGTTTAAAACAGCAGTTTTATCGTGATTTCACAAAAATCCACCGTTTCGAACGAAAGAAACCTGAATTTATCAGTTTGAATAGTTAAAAACTGCGTTTTTCTATGTTTTTGCAAGTTTAAAACAGCAATTTTATCGTCATTTCTCATAAATCGCCGTTTCACACGAAAGAAACATGAATTTATCAGTTTGAATAGTTAAAAACAGCGTTTTTCTATGTTTTTGAAGTTTAAAACAGCAATTTTATCGTCATTTCTCATAAATCGCCGTTTCACACGAAAGAAACATGAATTTGTCAGTTTGAATAGTTCAAAACAGCGTTTTTCTATGTTTTTGCAAGTTTAAAACAGCAATTTTATCGTCATTTCTCATAAATCGCCGTTTCACACGAAAGAAACATGAATTTGTCAGTTTGAATAGTTCAAAACAGCGTTTTTCTATGTTTTTTCATGTTTAAAACAGCAATTTTATCGTCATTTCTCATAAATCGCCGTTTCACACGAAAGAAACCTGAATTTATCAGTTTGAATAGTTCAAAACAGCGTTTTTCTATGTTTTTGCAAGTTTAAAACAGCAGTTTTATCGTGATTTCACAAAAATCCACCGTTTCGAACGAAAGAAACCTGAATTTATCAGTTTGAATAGTTAAAAACAGCGTTTTTCTATGTTTTTGCAAGTTTAAAACAGCAATTTTATCGTCATTTCTCATAAATCGCCGTTTCACACGAAAGAAACATGAATTTATCAGTTTGAATAGTTCAAAACAGCGTTTTTCTATGTTTTTGCAAGTTCAAAACAGCAGTTTTATCGTGATTTCACAAAAATCCACCGTTTCGAACGAAAGAAACCTGAATTTATCAGTTTGAATAGTTAAAAACTGCGTTTTTCTATGTTTTTGCAAGTTTAAAACAGCAATTTTATCGTCATTTCTCATAAATCGCCGTTTCACACGAAAGAAACATGAATTTATCAGTTTGAATAGTTAAAAACAGCGTTTTTCTATGTTTTTGCAAGTTTAAAACAGCAATTTTATCGTCATTTCTCATAAATCGCCGTTTCACACGAAAGAAACATGAATTTGTCAGTTTGAATAGTTCAAAACAGCGTTTTTCTATGTTTTTGCAAGTTTAAAACAGCAATTTTATCGTCATTTCTCATAAATCGCCGTTTCACACGAAAGAAACATGAATTTGTCAGTTTGAATAGTTCAAAACAGCGTTTTTCTATGTTTTTTCATGTTTAAAACAGCAATTTTATCGTCATTTCTCATAAATCGCCGTTTCACACGAAAGAAACCTGAATTTATCAGTTTGAATAGTTCAAAACAGCGTTTTTCTATGTTTTTGCAAGTTTAAAACAGCAGTTTTATCGTGATTTCACAAAAATTCACCGTTTCGAACGAAAGAAACCTGAATTTATCAGTTTGAATAGTTAAAAACAGCGTTTTTCTATGTTTTTGCAAGTTTAAAACAGCAGTTTTATCGTGATTTCACAAAAATCCACCGTTTCGAACGAAAGAAACCTGAATTTATCAGTTTGAATAGTTAAAAACTGCGTTTTTCTATGTTTTTGCAAGTTTAAAACAGCAATTTTATCGTCATTTCTCATAAATCGCCGTTTCACACGAAAGAAACATGAATTTATCAGTTTGAATAGTTAAAAACAGCGTTTTTCTATGTTTTTGCAAGTTTAAAACAGCAATTTTATCATTTCTCATAAATCGCCGTTTCACACGAAAGAAACATGAATTTGTCAGTTTGAATAGTTCAAAACAGCGTTTTTCTATGTTTTTGCAAGTTTAAAACAGCAATTTTATCGTCATTTCTCATAAATCGCCGTTTCACACGAAAGAAACATGAATTTGTCAGTTTGAATAGTTCAAAACAGCGTTTTTCTATGTTTTTTCATGTTTAAAACAGCAATTTTATCGTCATTTCTCATAAATCGCCGTTTCACACGAAAGAAACCTGAATTTATCAGTTTGAATAGTTCAAAACAGCGTTTTTCTATGTTTTTGCAAGTTTAAAACAGCAGTTTTATCGTGATTTCACAAAAATCCACCGTTTCGAACGAAAGAAACCTGAATTTATCAGTTTGAATAGTTAAAAACAGCGTTTTTCTATGTTTTTGCAAGTTTAAAACAGCAATTTTATCGTCATTTCTCATAAATCGCCGTTTCACACGAAAGAAACATGAATTTGTCAGTTTGAATAGTTCAAAACAGCGTTTTTCTATGTTTTTGCAAGTTTAAAACAGCAATTTTATCGTCATTTCTCATAAATCGCCGTTTCACACGAAAGAAACATGAATTTGTCAGTTTGAATAGTTCAAAACAGCGTTTTTCTATGTTTTTTCATGTTTAAAACAGCAACTTTATCGTCATTTCTCATAAATCGCCGTTTCACACGAAAGAAACCTGAATTTATCAGTTTGAATAGTTCAAAACAGCGTTTTTCTATGTTTTTGCAAGTTTAAAACAGCAGTTTTATCGTGATTTCACAAAAATCCACCGTTTCGAACGAAAGAAACCTGAATTTATCAGTTTGAATAGTTAAAAACAGCGTTTTTCTATGTTTTTGCAAGTTTAAAACAGCAATTTTATCGTCATTTCTCATAAATCGCCGTTTCACACGAAAGAAACATGAATTTGTCAGTTTGAATAGTTCAAAACAGCGTTTTTCTATGTTTTTTCATGTTTAAAACAGCAATTTTATCGTCATTTCTCATAAATCGCCGTTTCACACGAAAGAAACATGAATTTATCAGTTTGAATAGTTAAAAACAGCGTTTTTCTATGTTTTTGCAAGTTTAAAAAAGCAATTTTATCGTCATTTCTCATAAATAGCCGTTTCACACGAAAGAAACATGAATTTGTCAGTTTGAATAGTTCAAAACAGCGTTTTTCTATGTTTTTGCAAGTTTAAAACAGCAATTTTATCGTCATTTCTCATAAATCGCCGTTTCACACGAAAGAAACATGAATTTGTCAGTTTGAATAGTTCAAAACAGCGTTTTTCTATGTTTTTTCATGTTTAAAACAGCAATTTTATCGTCATTTCTCATAAATCGCCGTTTCACACGAAAGAAACCTGAATTTATCAGTTTGAATAGTTCAAAACAGCGTTTTTCTATGTTTTTGCAAGTTTAAAACAGCAGTTTTATCGTGATTTCACAAAAATCCACCGTTTCGAACGAAAGAAACCTGAATTTATCAGTTTGAATAGTTCAAAACAGCGTTTTTCTATGTTTTTTCATGTTTAAAACAGCAATTTTATCGTCATTTCTCATAAATCGCCGTTTCACACGAAAGAAACATGAATTTATCAGTTTGAATAGTTCAAAACAGCGTTTTTCTATGTTTTTGCAAGTTTAAAACAGCAGTTTTATCGTGATTTCACAAAAATCCACCGTTTCGAACGAAAGAAACCTGAATTTATCAGTTTGAATAGTTAAAAACTACGTTTTTCTATGTTTTTGCAAGTTTAAAACAGCAATTTTATCGTCATTTCTCATAAATCGCCGTTTCACACGAAAGAAACATGAATTTATCAGTTTGAATAGTTAAAAACAGCGTTTTTCTATGTTTTTGCAAGTTTAAAACAGCAATTTTATCGTCATTTCTCTTAAATCGCCGTTTCACACGAAAGAAACATGAATTTGTCAGTTTGAATAGTTCAAAACCGCGTTTTTCTATGTTTTTGCAAGTTTAAAACAGCAATTTTATCGTCATTTCTCATAAATCGCCGTTTCACACGAAAGAAACATGAATTTGTCAGTTTGAATAGTTCAAAACAGCGTTTTTCTATGTTTTTTCATGTTTAAAACAGCAATTTTATCGTCATTTCTCATAAATCGCCGTTTCACACGAAAGAAACCTGAATTTATCAGTTTGAATAGTTCAAAACAGTGTTTTTCTATGTTTTTGCAAGTTTAAAACAGCAGTTTTATCGTGATTTCACAAAAATCCACCGTTTCGAACGAAAGAAACCTGAATTTATCAGTTTGAATAGTTAAAAACAGCGTTTTTCTATGTTTTTGCAAGTTTAAAACAGCAATTTTATCGTCATTTCTCATAAATCGCCGTTTCACACGAAAGAAACATGAATTTGTCAGTTTGAATAGTTCAAAACAGCGTTTTTCTATGTTTTTTCATGTTTAAAACAGCAATTTTATCGTCATTTCTCATAAATCGCCGTTTCACACGAAAGAAACATGAATTTATCAGTTTGAATAGTTCAAAACAGCGTTTTTCTATGTTTTTGCAAGTTCAAAACAGCAGTTTTATCGTGATTTCACAAAAATCCACCGTTTCGAACAAAAGAAACCTGAATTTATCAGTTTGAATAGTTAAAAACTGCGTTTTTCTATGTTTTTGCAAGTTTAAATCAGCAATTTTATCGTCATTTCTTATAAATCGCCGTTTCACACGAAAGAAACATGAATTTATCAGTTTGAATAGTTAAAAACAGCGTTTTTCTATGTTTTTGCAAGTTTAAAACAGCAATTTTATCGTCATTTCTCATAAATCGCCGTTTCACACGAAAGAAACATGAATTTGTCAGTTTGAATAGTTCAAAACAGCGTTTTTCTATGTTTTTTATGTTTAAAACAGCAATTTTATCGTCATTTCTCATAAATCGCCGTTTCACACGAAAGAAACCTGAATTTATCAGTTTGAATAGTTCAAAACAGCGTTTTTCTATGTTTTTGCAATTTTAAAACAGCAGTTTTATCGTGATTTCACAAAAATCCACCGTTTCGAACGAAAGAAACCTGAATTTATCAGTTTGAATAGTTAAAAACAGCGTTTTTCTATGTTTTTGCAAGTTTAAAACAGCAATTTTATCGTCATTTCTCATAAATCGCCGTTTCACACGAAAGAAACATGAATTTGTCAGTTTGAATAGTTCAAAACAGCGTTTTTCTATGTTTTTTCATGTTTAAAACAGCAATTTTATCGTCATTTCTCATAAATCGCCGTTTCACACGAAAGAAACATGAATTTATCAGTTTGAATAGTTCAAAACAGCGTTTTTCTATGTTTTTGCAAGTTTAAAACAGCAGTTTTATCGTGATTTCACAAAAATCCACCGTTTCGAACGAAAGAAACCTGAATTTATCAGTTTGAATAGTTAAAAACTGCGTTTTTCTATGTTTTTGCAAGTTTAAAACAGCAATTTTATCGTCATTTCTCATAAATCGCCGTTTCACACGAAAGAAACATGAATTTATCAGTTTGAATAGTTAAAAACAGCGTTTTTCTATGTTTTTGAAGTTTAAAACAGCAATTTTATCGTCATTTCTCATAAATCGCCGTTTCACACGAAAGAAACATGAATTTGTCAGTTTGAATAGTTCAAAACAGCGTTTTTCTATGTTTTTGCAAGTTTAAAACAGCAATTTTATCGTCATTTCTCATAAATCGCCGTTTCACACGAAAGAAACATGAATTTGTCAGTTTGAATAGTTCAAAACAGCGTTTTTCTATGTTTTTTCATGTTTAAAACAGCAATTTTATCGTCATTTCTCATAAATCGCCGTTTCACACGAAAGAAACCTGAATTTATCAGTTTGAATAGTTCAAAACAGCGTTTTTCTATGTTTTTGCAAGTTTAAAACAGCAGTTTTATCGTGATTTCACAAAAATCCACCGTTTCGAACGAAAGAAACCTGAATTTATCAGTTTGAATAGTTAAAAACAGCGTTTTTCTATGTTTTTGCAAGTTTAAAACAGCAATTTTATCGTCATTTCTCATAAATCGCCGTTTCACACGAAAGAAACATGAATTTATCAGTTTGAATAGTTCAAAACAGCGTTTTTCTATGTTTTTGCAAGTTCAAAACAGCAGTTTTATCGTGATTTCACAAAAATCCACCGTTTCGAACGAAAGAAACCTGAATTTATCAGTTTGAATAGTTAAAAACTGCGTTTTTCTATGTTTTTGCAAGTTTAAATCAGCAATTTTATCGTCATTTCTTATAAATCGCCGTTTCACACGAAAGAAACATGAATTTATCAGTTTGAATAGTTAAAAACAGCGTTTTTCTATGTTTTTGCAAGTTTAAAACAGCAATTTTATCGTCATTTCTCATAAATCGCCGTTTCACACGAAAGAAACATGAATTTATCAGTTTGAATAGTTCAAAACAGCGTTTTTCTATGTTTTTTATGTTTAAAACTGCAATTTTATCGTCATTTCTCATAAATCGCCGTTTCACACGAAAGAAACCTGAATTTATCAGTTTGAATAGTTCAAAACAGCGTTTTTCTATGTTTTTGCAAGTTTAAAACAGCAGTTTTATCGTGATTTCACAAAAATCCACCGTTTCGAACGAAAGAAACCTGAATTTATCAGTTTGAATAGTTAAAAACAGCGTTTTTCTATGTTTTTGCAAGTTTAAAACAGCAATTTTATCGTCATTTCTCATAAATCGCCGTTTCACACGAAAGAAACATGAATTTGTCAGTTTGAATAGTTCAAAACAGCGTTTTTCTATGTTTTTTCATGTTTAAAACAGCAATTTTATCGTCATTTCTCATAAATCGCCGTTTCACACGAAAGAAACATGAATTTATCAGTTTGAATAGTTCAAAACAGCGTTTTTCTATGTTTTTGCAAGTTTAAAACAGCAGTTTTATCGTGATTTCACAAAAATCCACCGTTTCGAACGAAAGAAACCTGAATTTATCAGTTTGAATAGTTAAAAACTGCGTTTTTCTATGTTTTTGCAAGTTTAAAACAGCAATTTTATCGTCATTTCTCATAAATCGCCGTTTCACACGAAAGAAACATGAATTTATCAGTTTGAATAGTTAAAAACAGCGTTTTTCTATGTTTTTGCAAGTTTAAAACAGCAATTTTATCGTCTTTTCTCATAAATCGCCGTTTCACACGAAAGAAACATGAATTTGTCAGTTTGAATAGTTCAAAACAGCGTTTTTCTATGTTTTTGCAAGTTTAAAACAGCAATTTTATCGTCATTTCTCATAAATCGCCGTTTCACACGAAAGAAACATGAATTTGTCAATTTGAATAGTTCAAAACAGCGTTTTTCTATGTTTTTTCATGTTTAAAATAGCAATTTTATCGTCATTTCTCATAAATCGCCGTTTCACACGAAAGAAACCTGAATTTATCAGTTTGAATAGTTCAAAACAGCGTTTTTCTATGTTTTTGCAAGTTTAAAACAGCAGTTTTATCGTGATTTCACAAAAATCCACCGTTTCGAACGAAAGAAACCTGAATTTATCAGTTTGAATAGTTAAAAACAGCGTTTTTCTATGTTTTTGCAAGTTTAAAACAGCAATTTTATCGTCATTTCTCATAAATCGCCGTTTCACACGAAAGAAACATGAATTTGTCAGTTTGAATAGTTCAAAACAGCGTTTTTCTATGTTTTTTCATGTTTAAAACAGCAATTTTATCGTCATTTCTCATAAATCGCCGTTTCACACGAAAGAAACATGAATTTATCAGTTTGAATAGTTCAAAACAGCGTTTTTCTATGTTTTTGCAAGTTTAAAACAGCAGTTTTATCGTGATTTCACAAAAATCCACCGTTTCGAACGAAAGAAACCTGAATTTATCAGTTTGAATAGTTAAAAACTGCGTTTTTCTATGTTTTTGCAAGTTTAAAACAGCAATTTTATCGTCATTTCTCATAAATCGCCGTTTCACACTAAAGAAACATGAATTTATCAGTTTGAATAGTTAAAAACAGCGTTTTTCTATGTTTTTGCAAGTTTAAAACAGCAATTTTATCATTTCTCATAAATCGCCGTTTCACACGAAAGAAACATGAATTTGTCAGTTTGAATAGTTCAAAACAGCGTTTTTCTATGTTTTTGCAAGTTTAAAACAGCAATTTTATCGTCATTTCTCATAAATCGCCGTTTCACACGAAAGAAACATGAATTTGTCAGTTTGAATAGTTCAAAACAGCGTTTTTCTATGTTTTTTCATGTTTAAAACAGCAATTTTATCGTCATTTCTCATAAATCGCCGTTTCACACGAAAGAAACCTGAATTTATCAGTTTGAATAGTTCAAAACAGCGTTTTTCTATGTTTTTGCAAGTTTAAAACAGCAGTTTTATCGTGATTTCACAAAAATCCACCGTTTCGAACGAAAGAAACCTGAATTTATCAGTTTGAATAGTTAAAAACAGCGTTTTTCTATGTTTTTGCAAGTTTAAAACAGCAATTTTATCGTCATTTCTCATAAATCGCCGTTTCACACGAAAGAAACATGAATTTGTCAGTTTGAATAGTTCAAAACAGCGTTTTTGTATGTTTTTGCAAGTTTAAAACAGCAATTTTATCGTCATTTCTCATAAATCGCCGTTTCACACGAAAGAAACATGAATTTGTCAGTTTGAATAGTTCAAAACAGCGTTTTTCTATGTTTTTTCATGTTTAAAACAGCAACTTTATCGTCATTTCTCATAAATCGCCGTTTCACACGAAAGAAACCTGAATTTATCAGTTTGAATAGTTCAAAACAGCGTTTTTCTATGTTTTTGCAAGTTTAAAACAGCAGTTTTATCGTGATTTCACAAAAATCCACCGTTTCGAACGAAAGAAACCTGAATTTATCAGTTTGAATAGTTAAAAACAGCGTTTTTCTATGTTTTTGCAAGTTTAAAACAGCAATTTTATCGTCATTTCTCATAAATCGCCGTTTCACACGAAAGAAACATGAATTTGTCAGTTTGAATAGTTCAAAACAGCGTTTTTCTATGTTTTTTCATGTTTAAAACAGCAATTTTATCGTCATTTCTCATAAATCGCCGTTTCACACGAAAGAAACATGAATTTATCAGTTTGAATAGTTAAAAACAGCGTTTTTCTATGTTTTTGCAAGTTTAAAACAGCAATTTTATCGTCATTTCTCATAAATAGCCGTTTCACACGAAAGAAACATGAATTTGTCAGTTTGAATAGTTCAAAACAGCGTTTTTCTATGTTTTTGCAAGTTTAAAACAGCAATTTTATCGTCATTTCTCATAAATCGCCGTTTCACACGAAAGAAACATGAATTTGTCAGTTTGAATAGTTCAAAACAGCGTTTTTCTATGTTTTTTCATGTTTAAAACAGCAATTTTATCGTCATTTCTCATAAATCGCCGTTTCACACGAAAGAAACCTGAATTTATCAGTTTGAATAGTTCAAAACAGCGTTTTTCTATGTTTTTGCAAGTTTAAAACAGCAGTTTTATCGTGATTTCACAAAAATCCACCGTTTCGAACGAAAGAAACCTGAATTTATCAGTTTGAATAGTTAAAAACTACGTTTTTCTATGTTTTTGCAAGTTTAAAACAGCAATTTTATCGTCATTTCTCATAAATCGCCGTTTCACACGAAAGAAACATGAATTTATCAGTTTGAATAGTTAAAAACAGCGTTTTTCTATGTTTTTGCAAGTTTAAAACAGCAATTTTATCGTCATTTCTCATAAATCGCCGTTTCACACGAAAGAAACATGAATTTGTCAGTTTGAATAGTTCAAAACAGCGTTTTTCTATGTTTTTTCATGTTTAAAACAGCAATTTTATCGTCATTTCTCATAAATCGCCGTTTCACACGAAAGAAACATGAATTTATCAGTTTGAATAGTTCAAAACAGCGTTTTTCTATGTTTTTGCAAGTTTAAAACAGCAGTTTTATCGTGATTTCACAAAAATCCACCGTTTCGAACGAAAGAAACCTGAATTTATCAGTTTGAATAGTTCAAAACAGCGTTTTTCTATGTTTTTGCAAGTTTAAAACAGCAGTTTTATCGTGATTTCACAAAAATCCACCGTTTCGAACGAAAGAAACCTGAATTTATCAGTTTGAATAGTTAAAAACTACGTTTTTCTATGTTTTTGCAAGTTTAAAACAGCAATTTTATCGTCATTTCTCATAAATCGCCGTTTCACACGAAAGAAACATGAATTTATCAGTTTGAATAGTTAAAAACAGCGTTTTTCTATGTTTTTGCAAGTTTAAAACAGCAATTTTATCGTCATTTCTCATAAATCGCCGTTTCACACGAAAGAAACATGAATTTGTCAGTTTGAATAGTTCAAAACAGCGTTTTTCTATGTTTTTTCATGTTTAAAACAGCAATTTTATCGTCATTTCTCATAAATCGCCGTTTCACACGAAAGAAACATGAATTTATCAGTTTGAATAGTTAAAAACAGCGTTTTTCTATGTTTTTGCAAGTTTAAAACAGCAATTTTATCGTCATTTCTCATAAATAGCCGTTTCACACGAAAGAAACATGAATTTGTCAGTTTGAATAGTTCAAAACAGCGTTTTTCTATGTTTTTGCAAGTTTAAAACAGCAATTTTATCGTCATTTCTCATAAATCGCCGTTTCACACGAAAGAAACATGAATTTGTCAGTTTGAATAGTTCAAAACAGCGTTTTTCTATGTTTTTTCATGTTTAAAACAGCAATTTTATCGTCATTTCTCATAAATCGCCGTTTCACACGAAAGAAACCTGAATTTATCAGTTTGAATAGTTCAAAACAGCGTTTTTCTATGTTTTTGCAAGTTTAAAACAGCAGTTTTATCGTGATTTCACAAAAATCCACCGTTTCGAACGAAAGAAACCTGAATTTATCAGTTTGAATAGTTAAAAACAGCGTTTTTCTATGTTTTTGCAAGTTTAAAACAGCAATTTTATCGTCATTTCTCATAAATCGCCGTTTCACACGAAAGAAACATGAATTTGTCAGTTTGAATAGTTCAAAACAGCGTTTTTCTATGTTTTTTCATGTTTAAAACAGCAATTTTATCGTCATTTCTCATAAATCGCCGTTTCACACGAAAGAAACATGAATTTATCAGTTTGAATAGTTCAAAACAGCGTTTTTCTATGTTTTTGCAAGTTTAAAACAGCAGTTTTATCGTGATTTCACAAAAATCCACCGTTTCGAACGAAAGAAACCTGAATTTATCAGTTTGAATAGTTAAAAACTACGTTTTTCTATGTTTTTGCAAGTTTAAAACAGCAATTTTATCGTCATTTCTCATAAATCGCCGTTTCACACGAAAGAAACATGAATTTATCAGTTTGAATAGTTAAAAACAGCGTTTTTCTATGTTTTTGCAAGTTTAAAACAGCAATTTTATCGTCATTTCTCATAAATCGCCGTTTCACACGAAAGAAACATGAATTTGTCAGTTTGAATAGTTCAAAACAGCGTTTTTCTATGTTTTTTCATGTTTAAAACAGCAATTTTATCGTCATTTCTCATAAATCGCCGTTTCACACGAAAGAAACATGAATTTATCAGTTTGAATAGTTCAAAACAGCGTTTTTCTATGTTTTTGCAAGTTTAAAACAGCAGTTTTATCGTGATTTCACAAAAATCCACCGTTTCGAACGAAAGAAACCTGAATTTATCAGTTTGAATAGTTCAAAACAGCGTTTTTCTATGTTTTTGCAAGTTTAAAACAGCAGTTTTATCGTGATTTCACAAAAATCCACCGTTTCGAACGAAAGAAACCTGAATTTATCAGTTTGAATAGTTAAAAACTACGTTTTTCTATGTTTTTGCAAGTTTAAAACAGCAATTTTATCGTCATTTCTCATAAATCGCCGTTTCACACGAAAGAAACATGAATTTATCAGTTTGAATAGTTAAAAACAGCGTTTTTCTATGTTTTTGCAAGTTTAAAACAGCAATTTTATCGTCATTTCTCATAAATCGCCGTTTCACACGAAAGAAACATGAATTTGTCAGTTTGAATAGTTAAAAACAGCGTTTTTCTATGTTTTTGCAAGTTTAAAACAGCAATTTTATCGTCATTTCTCATAAATCGCCGTTTCACACGAAAGAAACATGAATTTGTCAGTTTGAATAGTTCAAAACAGCGTTTTTCTATGTTTTTTCATGTTTAAAACAGCAATTTTATCGTCATTTCTCATAAATCGCCGTTTCACACGAAAGAAACATGAATTTATCAGTTTGAATAGTTAAAAACAGCGTTTTTCTATGTTTTTGCAAGTTTAAAACAGCAATTTTATCGTCATTTCTCATAAATAGCCGTTTCACACGAAAGAAACATGAATTTGTCAGTTTGAATAGTTCAAAACAGCGTTTTTCTATGTTTTTGCAAGTTTAAAACAGCAATTTTATCGTCATTTCTCATAAATCGCCGTTTCACACGAAAGAAACATGAATTTGTCAGTTTGAATAGTTCAAAACAGCGTTTTTCTATGTTTTTTCATGTTTAAAACAGCAATTTTATCGTCATTTCTCATAAATCGCCGTTTCACACGAAAGAAACCTGAATTTATCAGTTTGAATAGTTCAAAACAGCGTTTTTCTATGTTTTTGCAAGTTTAAAACAGCAGTTTTATCGTGATTTCACAAAAATCCACCGTTTCGAACGAAAGAAACATGAATTTGTCAGTTTGAATAGTTCAAAACAGCGTTTTTCTATGTTTTTGCAAGTTTAAAACAGCAATTTTATCGTCATTTCTCATAAATCGCCGTTTCACACGAAAGAAACATGAATTTGTCAGTTTGAATAGTTCAAAACAGCGTTTTTCTATGTTTTTTCATGTTTAAAACAGCAATTTTATCGTCATTTCTCATAAATCGCCGTTTCACACGAAAGAAACCTGAATTTATCAGTTTGAATAGTTCAAAACAGCGTTTTTCTATGTTTTTGCAAGTTTAAAACAGCAGTTTTATCGTGATTTCACAAAAATCCACCGTTTCGAACGAAAGAAACCTGAATTTATCAGTTTGAATAGTTAAAAACAGCGTTTTTCTATGTTTTTGCAAGTTTAAAACAGCAATTTTATCGTCATTTCTCATAAATCGCCGTTTCACACGAAAGAAACATGAATTTGTCAGTTTGAATAGTTTAAAAAGAGCGTTTTTCTATGTTTTTTCATGTTTAAAACAGCAATTTTATTGTCATTTCTCATAAATCGCCGTTTCACACGAAAGAAACATGAATTTATCAGTTTGAATAGTTCAAAACAGCGTTTTTCTATGTTTTTGCAAGTTTAAAACAGCAGTTTTATCGTGATTTCACAAAAATCCACCGTTTCGAACGAAAGAAACCTGAATTTATCAGTTTGAATAGTTAAAAACTGCGTTTTTCTATGTTTTTGCAAGTTTAAAACAGCAATTTTATCGTCATTTCTCATAAATCGCCGTTTCACACGAAAGAAACATGAATTTATCAGTTTGAATAGTTAAAAACAGCGTTTTTCTATGTTTTTGCAAGTTTAAAACAGCAATTTTATCATTTCTCATAAATCGCCGTTTCACACGAAAGAAACATGAATTTGTCAGTTTGAATAGTTCAAAACAGCGTTTTTCTATGTTTTTGCAAGTTTAAAACAGCAATTTTATCGTCATTTCTCATAAATCGCCGTTTCACACGAAAGAAACATGAATTTGTCAGTTTGAATAGTTCAAAACAGCGTTTTTCTATGTTTTTTCATGTTTAAAACAGCAATTTTATCGTCATTTCTCATAAATCGCCGTTTCACACGAAAGAAACCTGAATTTATCAGTTTGAATAGTTCAAAACAGCGTTTTTCTATGTTTTTGCAAGTTTAAAACAGCAGTTTTATCGTGATTTCACAAAAATCCACCGTTTCGAACGAAAGAAACCTGAATTTATCAGTTTGAATAGTTAAAAACAGCGTTTTTCTATGTTTTTGCAAGTTTAAAACAGCAATTTTATCGTCATTTCTCATAAATCGCCGTTTCACACGAAAGAAACATGAATTTGTCAGTTTGAATAGTTCAAAACAGCGTTTTTCTATGTTTTTGCAAGTTTAAAACAGCAATTTTATCGTCATTTCTCATAAATCGCCGTTTCACACGAAAGAAACATGAATTTGTCAGTTTGAATAATTCAAAACAGCGTTTTTCTATGTTTTTTCATGTTTAAAACAGCAACTTTATCGTCATTTCTCATAAATCGCCGTTTCACACGAAAGAAACCTGAATTTATCAGTTTGAATAGTTCAAAACAGCGTTTTTCTATGTTTTTGCAAGTTTAAAACAGCAGTTTTATCGTGATTTCACAAAAATCCACCGTTTCGAACGAAAGAAACCTGAATTTATCAGTTTGAATAGTTAAAAACAGCGTTTTTCTATGTTTTTGCAAGTTTAAAACAGCAATTTTATCGTCATTTCTCATAAATCGCCGTTTCACACGAAAGAAACATGAATTTGTCAGTTTGAATAGTTCAAAACAGCGTTTTTCTATGTTTTTTCATGTTTAAAACAGCAATTTTATCGTCATTTCTCATAAATCGCCGTTTCACACGAAAGAAACATGAATTTATCAGTTTGAATAGTTAAAAACAGCGTTTTTCTATGTTTTTGCAAGTTTAAAACAGCAATTTTATCGTCATTTCTCATAAATAGCCGTTTCACACGAAAGAAACATGAATTTGTCAGTTTGAATAGTTCAAAACAGCGTTTTTCTATGTTTTTGCAAGTTTAAAACAGCAATTTTATCGTCATTTCTCATAAATCGCCGTTTCACACGAAAGAAACATGAATTTGTCAGTTTGAATAGTTCAAAACAGCGTTTTTCTATGTTTTTTCATGTTTAAAACAGCAATTTTATCGTCATTTCTCATAAATCGCCGTTTCACACGAAAGAAACCTGAATTTATCAGTTTGAATAGTTCAAAACAGCGTTTTTCTATGTTTTTGCAAGTTTAAAACAGCAGTTTTATCGTGATTTCACAAAAATCCACCGTTTCGAACGAAAGAAACCTGAATTTATCAGTTTGAATAGTTCAAAACAGCGTTTTTCTATGTTTTTTCATGTTTAAAACAGCAATTTTATCGTCATTTCTCATAAATCGCCGTTTCACACGAAAGAAACATGAATTTATCAGTTTGAATAGTTCAAAACAGCGTTTTTCTATGTTTTTGCAAGTTTAAAACAGCAGTTTTATCGTGATTTCACAAAAATCCACCGTTTCGAACGAAAGAAACCTGAATTTATCAGTTTGAATAGTTAAAAACTACGTTTTTCTATGTTTTTGCAAGTTTAAAACAGCAATTTTATCGTCATTTCTCATAAATCGCCGTTTCACACGAAAGAAACATGAATTTATCAGTTTGAATAGTTAAAAACAGCGTTTTTCTATGTTTTTGCAAGTTTAAAACAGCAATTTTATCGTCATTTCTCATAAATCGCCGTTTCACACGAAAGAAACATGAATTTGTCAGTTTGAATAGTTCAAAACCGCGTTTTTCTATGTTTTTGCAAGTTTAAAACAGCAATTTTATCGTCATTTCTCATAAATCGCCGTTTCACACGAAAGAAACATGAATTTGTCAGTTTGAATAGTTCAAAACAGCGTTTTTCTATGTTTTTTCATGTTTAAAACAGCAATTTTATCGTCATTTCTCATAAATCGCCGTTTCACACGAAAGAAACCTGAATTTATCAGTTTGAATAGTTCAAAACAGTGTTTTTCTATGTTTTTGCAAGTTTAAAACAGCAGTTTTATCGTGATTTCACAAAAATCCACCGTTTCGAACGAAAGAAACCTGAATTTATCAGTTTGAATAGTTAAAAACAGCGTTTTTCTATGTTTTTGCAAGTTTAAAACAGCAATTTTATCGTCATTTCTCATAAATCGCCGTTTCACACGAAAGAAACATGAATTTGTCAGTTTGAATAGTTCAAAACAGCGTTTTTCTATGTTTTTTCATGTTTAAAACAGCAATTTTATCGTCATTTCTCATAAATCGCCGTTTCACACGAAAGAAACATGAATTTATCAGTTTGAATAGTTCAAAACAGCGTTTTTCTATGTTTTTGCAAGTTCAAAACAGCAGTTTTATCGTGATTTCACAAAAATCCACCGTTTCGAACAAAAGAAACCTGAATTTATCAGTTTGAATAGTTAAAAACTGCGTTTTTCTATGTTTTTGCAAGTTTAAATCAGCAATTTTATCGTCATTTCTTATAAATCGCCGTTTCACACGAAAGAAACATGAATTTATCAGTTTGAATAGTTAAAAACAGCGTTTTTCTATGTTTTTGCAAGTTTAAAACAGCAATTTTATCGTCATTTCTCATAAATCGCCGTTTCACACGAAAGAAACATGAATTTGTCAGTTTGAATAGTTCAAAACAGCGTTTTTCTATGTTTTTTATGTTTAAAACAGCAATTTTATCGTCATTTCTCATAAATCGCCGTTTCACACGAAAGAAACCTGAATTTATCAGTTTGAATAGTTCAAAACAGCGTTTTTCTATGTTTTTGCAATTTTAAAACAGCAGTTTTATCGTGATTTCACAAAAATCCACCGTTTCGAACGAAAGAAACCTGAATTTATCAGTTTGAATAGTTAAAAACAGCGTTTTTCTATGTTTTTGCAAGTTTAAAACAGCAATTTTATCGTCATTTCTCATAAATCGCCGTTTCACACGAAAGAAACATGAATTTGTCAGTTTGAATAGTTCAAAACAGCGTTTTTCTATGTTTTTTCATGTTTAAAACAGCAATTTTATCGTCATTTCTCATAAATCGCCGTTTCACACGAAAGAAACATGAATTTATCAGTTTGAATAGTTCAAAACAGCGTTTTTCTATGTTTTTGCAAGTTTAAAACAGCAGTTTTATCGTGATTTCACAAAAATCCACCGTTTCGAACGAAAGAAACCTGAATTTATCAGTTTGAATAGTTAAAAACTGCGTTTTTCTATGTTTTTGCAAGTTTAAAACAGCAATTTTATCGTCATTTCTCATAAATCGCCGTTTCACACGAAAGAAACATGAATTTATCAGTTTGAATAGTTAAAAACAGCGTTTTTCTATGTTTTTGAAGATTAAAACAGCAATTTTATCGTCATTTCTCATAAATCGCCGTTTCACACGAAAGAAACATGAATTTGTCAGTTTGAATAGTTCAAAACAGCGTTTTTCTATGTTTTTGCAAGTTTAAAACAGCAATTTTATCGTCATTTCTCATAAATCGCCGTTTCACACGAAAGAAACATGAATTTGTCAGTTTGAATAGTTCAAAACAGCGTTTTTCTATGTTTTTTCATGTTTAAAACAGCAATTTTATCGTCATTTCTCATAAATCGCCGTTTCACACGAAAGAAACCTGAATTTATCAGTTTGAATAGTTCAAAACAGCGTTTTTCTATGTTTTTGCAAGTTTAAAACAGCAGTTTTATCGTGATTTCACAAAAATCCACCGTTTCGAACGAAAGAAACCTGAATTTATCAGTTTGAATAGTTAAAAACAGCGTTTTTCTATGTTTTTGCAAGTTTAAAACAGCAATTTTATCGTCATTTCTCATAAATCGCCGTTTCACACGAAAGAAACATGAATTTATCAGTTTGAATAGTTCAAAACAGCGTTTTTCTATGTTTTTGCAAGTTCAAAACAGCAGTTTTATCGTGATTTCACAAAAATCCACCGTTTCGAACGAAAGAAACCTGAATTTATCAGTTTGAATAGTTAAAAACTGCGTTTTTCTATGTTTTTGCAAGTTTAAATCAGCAATTTTATCGTCATTTCTTATAAATCGCCGTTTCACACGAAAGAAACATGAATTTATCAGTTTGAATAGTTAAAAACAGCGTTTTTCTATGTTTTTGCAAGTTTAAAACAGCAATTTTATCGTCATTTCTCATAAATCGCCGTTTCACACGAAAGAAACATGAATTTGTCAGTTTGAATAGTTCAAAACAGCGTTTTTCTATGTTTTTTATGTTTAAAACTGCAATTTTATCGTCATTTCTCATAAATCGCCGTTTCACACGAAAGAAACCTGAATTTATCAGTTTGAATAGTTCAAAACAGCGTTTTTCTATGTTTTTGCAAGTTTAAAACAGCAGTTTTATCGTGATTTCACAAAAATCCACCGTTTCGAACGAAAGAAACCTGAATTTATCAGTTTGAATAGTTAAAAACAGCGTTTTTCTATGTTTTTGCAAGTTTAAAACAGCAATTTTATCGTCATTTCTCATAAATCGCCGTTTCACACGAAAGAAACATGAATTTGTCAGTTTGAATAGTTCAAAACAGCGTTTTTCTATGTTTTTTCATGTTTAAAACAGCAATTTTATCGTCATTTCTCATAAATCGCCGTTTCACACGAAAGAAACATGAATTTATCAGTTTGAATAGTTCAAAACAGCGTTTTTCTATGTTTTTGCAAGTTTAAAACAGCAGTTTTATCGTGATTTCACAAAAATCCACCGTTTCGAACGAAAGAAACCTGAATTTATCAGTTTGAATAGTTAAAAACTGCGTTTTTCTATGTTTTTGCAAGTTTAAAACAGCAATTTTATCGTCATTTCTCATAAATCGCCGTTTCACACGAAAGAAACATGAATTTATCAGTTTGAATAGTTAAAAACAGCGTTTTTCTATGTTTTTGCAAGTTTAAAACAGCAATTTTATCGTCTTTTCTCATAAATCGCCGTTTCACACGAAAGAAACATGAATTTGTCAGTTTGAATAGTTCAAAACAGCGTTTTTCTATGTTTTTGCAAGTTTAAAACAGCAATTTTATCGTCATTTCTCATAAATCGCCGTTTCACACGAAAGAAACATGAATTTGTCAATTTGAATAGTTCAAAACAGCGTTTTTCTATGTTTTTTCATGTTTAAAATAGCAATTTTATCGTCATTTCTCATAAATCGCCGTTTCACACGAAAGAAACTTGAATTTATCAGTTTGAATAGTTCAAAACAGCGTTTTTCTATGTTTTTGCAAGTTTAAAACAGCAGTTTTATCGTGATTTCACAAAAATCCACCGTTTCGAACGAAAGAAACCTGAATTTATCAGTTTGAATAGTTAAAAACAGCGTTTTTCTATGTTTTTGCAAGTTTAAAACAGCAATTTTATCGTCATTTCTCATAAATCGCCGTTTCACACGAAAGAAACATGAATTTGTCAGTTTGAATAGTTCAAAACAGCGTTTTTCTATGTTTTCTCATGTTTAAAACAGCAATTTTATCGTCATTTCTCATAAATCGCCGTTTCACACGAAAGAAACATGAATTTATCAGTTTGAATAGTTCAAAACAGCGTTTTTCTATGTTTTTGCAAGTTTAAAACAGCAGTTTTATCGTGATTTCACAAAAATCCACCGTTTCGAACGAAAGAAACCTGAATTTATCAGTTTGAATAGTTAAAAACTGCGTTTTTCTATGTTTTTGCAAGTTTAAAACAGCAATTTTATCGTCATTTCTCATAAATCGCCGTTTCACACGAAAGAAACATGAATTTATCAGTTTGAATAGTTAAAAACAGCGTTTTTCTATGTTTTTGCAAGTTTAAAACAGCAATTTTATCGTCATTTCTCATAAATCGCCGTTTCACACGAAAGAAACATGAATTTGTCAGTTTGAATAGTTCAAAACAGCGTTTTTCTATGTTTTTGCAAGTTTAAAACAGCAATTTTATCGTCATTTCTCATAAATCGCCGTTTCACACGAAAGAAACATGAATTTGTCAATTTGAATAGTTCAAAACAGCGTTTTTCTATGTTTTTTCATGTTTAAAATAGCAATTTTATCGTCATTTCTCATAAATCGCCGTTTCACACGAAAGAAACCTGAATTTATCAGTTTGAATAGTTCAAAACAGCGTTTTTCTATGTTTTTGCAAGTTTAAAACAGCAGTTTTATCGTGATTTCACAAAAATCCACCGTTTCGAACGAAAGAAACCTGAATTTATCAGTTTGAATAGTTAAAAACAGCGTTTTTCTATGTTTTTGCAAGTTTAAAACAGCAATTTTATCGTCATTTCTCATAAATCGCCGTTTCACACGAAAGAAACATGAATTTGTCAGTTTGAATAGTTCAAAACAGCGTTTTTCTATGTTTTTTCATGTTTAAAACAGCAATTTTATCGTCATTTCTCATAAATCGCCGTTTCACACGAAAGAAACATGAATTTATCAGTTTGAATAGTTCAAAACAGCGTTTTTCTATGTTTTTGCAAGTTTAAAACAGCAGTTTTATCGTGATTTCACAAAAATCCACCGTTTCGAACGAAAGAAACCTGAATTTATCAGTTTGAATAGTTAAAAACTGCGTTTTTCTATGTTTTTGCAAGTTTAAAACAGCAATTTTATCGTCATTTCTCATAAATCGCCGTTTCACACTAAAGAAACATGAATTTATCAGTTTGAATAGTTAAAAACAGCGTTTTTCTATGTTTTTGCAAGTTTAAAACAGCAATTTTATCATTTCTCATAAATCGCCGTTTCACACGAAAGAAACATGAATTTGTCAGTTTGAATAGTTCAAAACAGCGTTTTTCTATGTTTTTGCAAGTTTAAAACAGCAATTTTATCGTCATTTCTCATAAATCGCCGTTTCACACGAAAGAAACATGAATTTGTCAGTTTGAATAGTTCAAAACAGCGTTTTTCTATGTTTTTTCATGTTTAAAACAGCAATTTTATCGTCATTTCTCATAAATCGCCGTTTCACACGAAAGAAACCTGAATTTATCAGTTTGAATAGTTCAAAACAGCGTTTTTCTATGTTTTTGCAAGTTTAAAACAGCAGTTTTATCGTGATTTCACAAAAATCCACCGTTTCGAACGAAAGAAACCTGAATTTATCAGTTTGAATAGTTAAAAACAGCGTTTTTCTATGTTTTTGCAAGTTTAAAACAGCAATTTTATCGTCATTTCTCATAAATCGCCGTTTCACACGAAAGAAACATGAATTTGTCAGTTTGAATAGTTCAAAACAGCGTTTTTGTATGTTTTTGCAAGTTTAAAACAGCAATTTTATCGTCATTTCTCATAAATCGCCGTTTCACACGAAAGAAACATGAATTTGTCAGTTTGAATAGTTCAAAACAGCGTTTTTCTATGTTTTTTCATGTTTAAAACAGCAACTTTATCGTCATTTCTCATAAATCGCCGTTTCACACGAAAGAAACCTGAATTTATCAGTTTGAATAGTTCAAAACAGCGTTTTTCTATGTTTTTGCAAGTTTAAAACAGCAATTTTATCGTCATTTCTCATAAATCGCCGTTTCACACGAAAGAAACATGAATTTGTCAGTTTGAATAGTTCAAAACAGCGTTTTTCTATGTTTTTTCATGTTTAAAACAGCAATTTTATCGTCATTTCTCATAAATCGCCGTTTCACACGAAAGAAACATGAATTTATCAGTTTGAATAGTTAAAAACAGCGTTTTTCTATGTTTTTGCAAGTTTAAAACAGCAATTTTATCGTCATTTCTCATAAATAGCCGTTTCACACGAAAGAAACATGAATTTGTCAGTTTGAATAGTTCAAAACAGCGTTTTTCTATGTTTTTGCAAGTTTAAAACAGCAATTTTATCGTCATTTCTCATAAATCGCCGTTTCACACGAAAGAAACATGAATTTGTCAGTTTGAATAGTTCAAAACATCGTTTTTCTATGTTTTTTCATGTTTAAAACAGCAATTTTATCGTCATTTCTCATAAATCGCCGTTTCACACGAAAGAAACCTGAATTTATCAGTTTGAATAGTTCAAAACAGCGTTTTTCTATGTTTTTGCAAGTTTAAAACAGCAGTTTTATCGTGATTTCACAAAAATCCACCGTTTCGAACGAAAGAAACCTGAATTTATCAGTTTGAATAGTTAAAAACAGCGTTTTTCTATGTTTTTGCAAGTTTAAAACAGCAATTTTATCGTCATTTCTCATAAATCGCCGTTTCACACGAAAGAAACATGAATTTGTCAGTTTGAATAGTTCAAAACAGCGTTTTTCTATGTTTTTTCATGTTTAAAACAGCAATTTTATCGTCATTTCTCATAAATCGCCGTTTCACACGAAAGAAACATGAATTTATCAGTTTGAATAGTTCAAAACAGCGTTTTTCTATGTTTTTGCAAGTTTAAAACAGCAGTTTTATCGTGATTTCACAAAAATCCACCGTTTCGAACGAAAGAAACCTGAATTTATCAGTTTGAATAGTTAAAAACTACGTTTTTCTATGTTTTTGCAAGTTTAAAACAGCAATTTTATCGTCATTTCTCATAAATCGCCGTTTCACACGAAAGAAACATGAATTTATCAGTTTGAATAGTTAAAAACAGCGTTTTTCTATGTTTTTGCAAGTTTAAAACAGCAATTTTATCGTCATTTCTCATAAATCGCCGTTTCACACGAAAGAAACATGAATTTGTCAGTTTGAATAGTTCAAAACAGCGTTTTTCTATGTTTTTTCATGTTTAAAACAGCAATTTTATCGTCATTTCTCATAAATCGCCGTTTCACACGAAAGAAACATGAATTTATCAGTTTGAATAGTTCAAAACAGCGTTTTTCTATGTTTTTGCAAGTTTAAAACAGCAGTTTTATCGTGATTTCACAAAAATCCACCGTTTCGAACGAAAGAAACCTGAATTTATCAGTTTGAATAGTTCAAAACAGCGTTTTTCTATGTTTTTGCAAGTTTAAAACAGCAGTTTTATCGTGATTTCACAAAAATCCACCGTTTCGAACGAAAGAAACCTGAATTTATCAGTTTGAATAGTTAAAAACTACGTTTTTCTATGTTTTTGCAAGTTTAAAACAGCAATTTTATCGTCATTTCTCATAAATCGCCGTTTCACACGAAAGAAACATGAATTTATCAGTTTGAATAGTTAAAAACAGCGTTTTTCTATGTTTTTGCAAGTTTAAAACAGCAATTTTATCGTCATTTCTCATAAATCGCCGTTTCACACGAAAGAAACATGAATTTGTCAGTTTGAATAGTTAAAAACAGCGTTTTTCTATGTTTTTGCAAGTTTAAAACAGCAATTTTATCGTCATTTCTCATAAATCGCCGTTTCACACGAAAGAAACATGAATTTGTCAGTTTGAATAGTTCAAAACAGCGTTTTTCTATGTTTTTTCATGTTTAAAACAGCAATTTTATCGTCATTTCTCATAAATCGCCGTTTCACACGAAAGAAACATGAATTTATCAGTTTGAATAGTTAAAAACAGCGTTTTTCTATGTTTTTGCAAGTTTAAAACAGCAATTTTATCGTCATTTCTCATAAATAGCCGTTTCACACGAAAGAAACATGAATTTGTCAGTTTGAATAGTTCAAAACAGCGTTTTTCTATGTTTTTGCAAGTTTAAAACAGCAATTTTATCGTCATTTCTCATAAATCGCCGTTTCACACGAAAGAAACATGAATTTGTCAGTTTGAATAGTTCAAAACAGCGTTTTTCTATGTTTTTTCATGTTTAAAACAGCAATTTTATCGTCATTTCTCATAAATCGCCGTTTCACACGAAAGAAACCTGAATTTATCAGTTTGAATAGTTCAAAACAGCGTTTTTCTATGTTTTTGCAAGTTTAAAACAGCAGTTTTATCGTGATTTCACAAAAATCCACCGTTTCGAACGAAAGAAACCTGAATTTATCAGTTTGAATAGTTAAAAACAGCGTTTTTCTATGTTTTTGCAAGTTTAAAACAGCAATTTTATCGTCATTTCTCATAAATCGCCGTTTCACACGAAAGAAACATGAATTTGTCAGTTTGAATAGTTCAAAACAGCGTTTTTCTATGTTTTTTCATGTTTAAAACAGCAATTTTATCGTCATTTCTCATAAATCGCCGTTTCACACGAAAGAAACATGAATTTATCAGTTTGAATAGTTCAAAACAGCGTTTTTCTATGTTTTTGCAAGTTTAAAACAGCAGTTTTATCGTGATTTCACAAAAATCCACCGTTTCGAACGAAAGAAACCTGAATTTATCAGTTTGAATAGTTAAAAACTACGTTTTTCTATGTTTTTGCAAGTTTAAAACAGCAATTTTATCGTCATTTCTCATAAATCGCCGTTTCACACGAAAGAAACATGAATTTATCAGTTTGAATAGTTAAAAACAGCGTTTTTCTATGTTTTTGCAAGTTTAAAACAGCAATTTTATCGTCATTTCTCATAAATCGCCGTTTCACACGAAAGAAACATGAATTTGTCAGTTTGAATAGTTCAAAACAGCGTTTTTCTATGTTTTTGCAAGTTTAAAACAGCAATTTTATCGTCATTTCTCATAAATCGCCGTTTCACACGAAAGAAACATGAATTTGTCAGTTTGAATAGTTCAAAACAGCGTTTTTCTATGTTTTTTCATGTTTAAAACAGCAATTTTATCGTCATTTCTCATAAATCGCCGTTTCACACGAAAGAAACCTGAATTTATCAGTTTGAATAGTTCAAAACAGCGTTTTTCTATGTTTTTGCAAGTTTAAAACAGCAGTTTTATCGTGATTTCACAAAAATCCACCGTTTCGAACGAAAGAAACCTGAATTTATCAGTTTGAATAGTTAAAAACAGCGTTTTTCTATGTTTTTGCAAGTTTAAAACAGCAATTTTATCGTCATTTCTCATAAATCGCCGTTTCACACGAAAGAAACATGAATTTGTCAGTTTGAATAGTTCAAAACAGCGTTTTTCTATGTTTTTTCATGTTTAAAACAGCAATTTTATCGTCATTTCTCATAAATCGCCGTTTCACACGAAAGAAACATGAATTTATCAGTTTGAATAGTTCAAAACAGCGTTTTTCTATGTTTTTGCAAGTTCAAAACAGCAGTTTTATCGTGATTTCACAAAAATCCACCGTTTCGAACGAAAGAAACCTGAATTTATCAGTTTGAATAGTTAAAAACTGCGTTTTTCTATGTTTTTGCAAGTTTAAATCAGCAATTTTATCGTCATTTCTTATAAATCGCCGTTTCACACGAAAGAAACATGAATTTATCAGTTTGAATAGTTAAAAACAGCGTTTTTCTATGTTTTTGCAAGTTTAAAACAGCAATTTTATCGTCATTTCTCATAAATCGCCGTTTCACACGAAAGAAACATGAATTTGTCAGTTTGAATAGTTCAAAACAGCGTTTTTCTATGTTTTTGCAAGTTTAAAGCAGCAATTTTATCGTCATTTCTCATAAATCGCCGTTTTACACGAAAGAAACATGAATTTGTCAGTTTGAATAGTTCAAAACAGCGTTTTTCTATGTTTTTTCATGTTTAAAACAGCAATTTTATCGTCATTTCTCATAAATCGCCGTTTCACACGAAAGAAACCTGAATTTATCAGTTTGAATAGTTCAAAACAGCGTTTTTCTATGTTTTTGCAAGTTTAAAACAGCAGTTTTATCGTGATTTCACAAAAATCCACCGTTTCGAACGAAAGAAACCTGAATTTATCAGTTTGAATAGTTAAAAACAGCGTTTTTCTATGTTTTTGCAAGTTTAAAACAGCAATTTTATCGTCATTTCTCATAAATCGCCGTTTCACACGAAAGAAACATGAATTTGTCAGTTTGAATAGTTCAAAACAGCGTTTTTCTATGTTTTTGCAAGTTTAAAACAGCAATTTTATCGTCATTTCTCATAAATCGCCGTTTCACACGAAAGAAACATGAATTTGTCAGTTTGAATAGTTCAAAACAGCGTTTTTCTATGTTTTTTCATGTTTAAAACAGCAATTTTATCGTCATTTCTCATAAATCGCCGTTTCACACGAAAGAAACCTGAATTTATCAGTTTGAATAGTTCAAAACAGCGTTTTTCTATGTTTTTGCAAGTTTAAAACAGCAGTTTTATCGTGATTTCACAAAAATCCACCGTTTCGAACGAAAGAAACCTGAATTTATCAGTTTGAATAGTTAAAAACAGCGTTTTTCTATGTTTTTGCAAGTTTAAAACAGCAATTTTATCGTCATTTCTCATAAATCGCCGTTTCACACGAAAGAAACATGAATTTGTCAGTTTGAATAGTTCAAAACAGCGTTTTTCTATGTTTTTTCATGTTTAAAACAGCAATTTTATCGTCATTTCTCATAAATCGCCGTTTCACACGAAAGAAACATGAATTTATCAGTTTGAATAGTTCAAAACAGCGTTTTTCTATGTTTTTGCAAGTTTAAAACAGCAGTTTTATCGTGATTTCACAAAAATCCACCGTTTCGAACGAAAGAAACCTGAATTTATCAGTTTGAATAGTTAAAAACTGCGTTTTTCTATGTTTTTGCAAGTTTAAAACAGCAATTTTATCGTCATTTCTCATAAATCGCCGTTTTACACGAAAGAAACATGAATTTATCAGTTTGAATAGTTAAAAACAGCGTTTTTCTATGTTTTTGCAAGTTTAAAACAGCAATTTTATCGTCATTTCTCATAAATCGCCGTTTCACACGAAAGAAACATGAATTTGTCAGTTTGAATAGTTCAAAACAGCGTTTTTCTATGTTTTTGCAAGTTTAAAACAGCAATTTTATCGTCATTTCTCATAAATCGCCGTTTCACACGAAAGAAACATGAATTTGTCAGTTTGAATAGTTCAAAACAGCGTTTTTCTATGTTTTTGCAAGTTTAAAACAGCAATTTTATCGTCATTTCTCATAAATCGCCGTTTCACACGAAAGAAACATGAATTTGTCAGTTTGAATAGTTCAAAACAGCGTTTTTCTATGTTTTTTTATGTTTAAAACAGCAATTTTATCGTCATTTCTCATAAATCGCCGTTTCACACGAAAGAAACCTGAATTTATCAGTTTGAATAGTTCAAAACAGCGTTTTTCTATGTTTTTGCAAGTTTAAAACAGCAGTTTTATCGTGATTTCACAAAAATCCACCGTTTCGAACGAAAGAAACCTGAATTTATCAGTTTGAATAGTTAAAAACAGCGTTTTTCTATGTTTTTGCAAGTTTAAAACAGCAATTTTATCGTCATTTCTCATAAACCGCCGTTTCACACGAAAGAAACATGAATTTGTCAGTTTGAATAGTTTAAAACAGCGTTTTTCTATGTTTTTTCATGTTTAAAACAGCAATTTTATCGTCATTTCTCATAAATCGCCGTTTCACACGAAAGAAACATGAATTTATCAGTTTGAATAGTTCAAAACAGCGTTTTTCTATGTTTTTGCAAGTTTAAAACAGCAGTTTTATCGTGATTTCACAAAAATCCACCGTTTCGAACGAAAGAAACCTGAATTTATCAGTTTGAATAGTTAAAAACTGCGTTTTTCTATGTTTTTGCAAGTTTAAAACAGCAATTTTATCGTCATTTCTCATAAATCGCCGTTTCACACGAAAGAAACATGAATTTATCAGTTTGAATAGTTAAAAACAGCGTTTTTCTATGTTTTTGCAAGTTTAAAACAGCAATTTTATCGTCATTTCTCATAAATCGCCGTTTCACACGAAAGAAACATGAATTTGTCAGTTTGAATAGTTCAAAACAGCGTTTTTCTATGTTTTTTCATGTTTAAAACAGCAATTTTATCGTCATTTCTCATAAATCGCCGTTTCACACGAAAGAAACCTGAATTTATCAGTTTGAATAGTTCAAAACAGCGTTTTTCTATGTTTTTGCAAGTTTAAAACAGCAGTTTTATCGTGATTTCACAAAAATCCACCGTTTCGAACGAAAGAAACCTGAATTTATCAGTTTGAATAGTTAAAAACAGCGTTTTTCTATGTTTTTGCAAGTTTAAAACAGCAATTTTATCGTCATTTCTCATAAATCGCCGTTTCACACGAAAGAAACATGAATTTGTCAGTTTGAATAGTTCAAAACAGCGTTTTTCTATGTTTTTTCATGTTTAAAACAGCAATTTTATCGTCATTTCTCATAAATCGCCGTTTCACACGAAAGAAACATGAATTTATCAGTTTGAATAGTTCAAAACAGCGTTTTTCTATGTTTTTGCAAGTTTAAAACAGCAGTTTTATCGTGATTTCACAAAAATCCACCGTTTCGAACGAAAGAAACCTGAATTTATCAGTTTGAATAGTTAAAAACTGCGTTTTTCTATGTTTTG
This sequence comes from Poecilus cupreus, assembly GCA_963942605.1. Classification (NCBI taxonomy): domain Eukaryota; kingdom Metazoa; phylum Arthropoda; class Insecta; order Coleoptera; family Carabidae; genus Poecilus; species Poecilus cupreus. Next base: position 92,027 of record CAWWDY010000115.1, on the reverse strand, counting down.
CAAGTTTAAAACAGCAATTTTATCGTCATTTCTCATAAATCGCCGTTTCACACGAAAGAAACATGAATTTATCAGTTTGAATAGTTAAAAACAGCGTTTTTCTATGTTTTTGCAAGTTTAAAACAGCAATTTTATCGTCATTTCTCATAAATCGCCGTTTCACACGAAAGAAACATGAATTTGTCAGTTTGAATAGTTCAAAACAGCGTTTTTCTATGTTTTTGCAAGTTTAAAACAGCAATTTTATCGTCATTTCTCATAAATCGCCGTTTCACACGAAAGAAACATGAATTTGTCAGTTTGAATAGTTCAAAACAGCGTTTTTCTATGTTTTTTCATGTTTAAAACAGCAATTTTATCGTCATTTCTCATAAATCGCCGTTTCACACGAAAGAAACCTGAATTTATCAGTTTGAATAGTTCAAAACAGCGTTTTTCTATGTTTTTGCAAGTTTAAAACAGCAGTTTTATCGTGATTTCACAAAAATCCACCGTTTCGAACGAAAGAAACCTGAATTTATCAGTTTGAATAGTTAAAAACAGCGTTTTTCTATGTTTTTGCAAGTTTAAAACAGCAATTTTATCGTCATTTCTCATAAATCGCCGTTTCACACGAAAGAAACATGAATTTGTAAGTTTGAATAGTTCAAAACAGCGTTTTTCTATGTTTTTTCATGTTTAAAACAGCAATTTTATCGTCATTTCTCATAAATCGCCGTTTCACACGAAAGAAACATGAATTTATCAGTTTGAATAGTTCAAAACAGCGTTTTTCTATGTTTTTGCAGGTTTAAAACAGCAGTTTTATCGTGATTTCACAAAAATCCACCGTTTCGAACGAAAGAAACCTGAATTTATCAGTTTGAATAGTTAAAAACTGCGTTTTTCTATGTTTTTGCAAGTTTAAAACAGCAATTTTATCGTCATTTCTCATAAATCGCCGTTTCACACGAAAGAAACATGAATTTATCAGTTTGAATAGTTAAAAACAGCGTTTTTCTATGTTTTTGCAAGTTTAAAACAGCAATTTTATCGTCATTTCTCATAAATCGCCGTTTCACACGAAAGAAACATGAATTTGTCAGTTTGAATAGTTCAAAATAGCGTTTTCTATGTTTTTTCATGTTTAAAACAGCAATTTTATCGTCATTTCTCATAAATCGCCGTTTCACACGAAAGAAACCTGAATTTATCAGTTTGAATAGTTCAAAACAGCGTTTTTCTATGTTTTTGCAAGTTTAAAACAGCAATTTTATCGTCATTTCTCATAAATCGCCGTTTCACACGAAAGATACATGAATTTGTCAGTTTGAATAGTTCAAAACAGCGTTTTTCTATGTTTTTTCATGTTTAAAACAGCAATTTTATCGTCATTTCTCATAAATCGCCGTTTCACACGAAAGAAACCTGAATTTATCAGTTTGAATAGTTCAAAACAGCGTTTTTCTAAATTTTTTCATGTTTAAAACAGCAACTTTATCGTCATTTCTCATAAATCGCCGTTTCACACGAAAGAAACCTGAATTTATCAGTTTGAATAGTTCAAAACAGCGTTTTTCTATGTTTTTGCAAGTTTAAAACAGCAGTTTTATCGTGATTTCACAAAAATCCACCGTTTCGAACGAAAGAAACCTGAATTTATCAGTTTGAATAGTTAAAAACAGCGTTTTTCTATGTTTTTGCAAGTTTAAAACAGCAATTTTATCGTCATTTCTCATAAAACGCCGTTTCACACGAAAGAAACATGAATTTGTCAGTTTGAATAGTTAAAAACAGCGTTTTTCTATGTTTTTGCAAGTTTAAAACAGCAATTTTATCGTCATTTCTCATAAATCGCCGTTTCACACGAAAGAAACATGAATTTGTCAGTTTGAATAGTTCAAAACAGCGTTTTTATATGTTTTTGCAAGTTTAAAACAGCAATTTTATCGTCATTTCTCATAAATCGCCGTTTCACACGAAAGAAACATGAATTTGTCAGTTTGAATAGTTCAAAATAGCGTTTTCTATGTTTTTTCATGTTTAAAACAGCAATTTTATCGTCATTTCTCATAAATCGCCGTTTCACACGAAAGAAACCTGAATTTATCAGTTTGAATAGTTCAAAACAGCGTTTTTCTATGTTTTTGCAAGTTTAAAACAGCAGTTTTATCGTGATTTCACAAAAATCCACCGTTTCGAACGAAAGAAACCTGAATTTATCAGTTTGAATAGTTAAAAACAGCGTTTTTCTATGTTTTTGCAAGTTTAAAACAGCAATTTTATCGTCATTTTTCATAAATCGCCATTTCACACGAAAGAAACATGAATTTGTCAGTTTGAATAGTTCAAAACAGCGTTTTTCTATGTTTTTTCATGTTTAAAACAGCAATTTTATCGTCATTTCTCATAAATCGCCGTTTCACACGAAAGAAACATGAATTTATCAGTTTGAATAGTTCAAAACAGCGTTTTTCTATGTTTTTGCAAGTTTAAAACAGCAGTTTTATCGTGATTTCACAAAAATCCACCGTTTTGAACGAAAGAAACCTGAATTTATCAGTTTGAATAGTTAAAAACTGCGTTTTTCTATGTTTTTGCAAGTTTAAAACAGCAATTTTATCGTCATTTCTCATAAATCGCCGTTTCACACGAAAGAAACATGAATTTACCAGTTTGAATAGTTAAAAACAGCGTTTTTCTATGTTTTTGCAAGTTTAAAACAGCAATTTATTGTCATTTCTCATAAATCGCCGTTTCACACGAAAGAAACATGAATTTGTCAGTTTGAATAGTTCAAAACAGCGTTTTTCTATGTTTTTGCAAGTTTAAAACAGCAATTTTATCGTCATTTCTCATAAATCGCCGTTTCACACGAAAGAAACATGAATTTGTCAGTTTGAATAGTTCAAAACAGCGTTTTTCTATGTTTTTTCATGTTTAAAACAGCAATTTTATCGTCATTTCTCATAAATCGCCGTTTCACACGAAAGAAACCTGAATTTATCAGTTTGAATAGTTCAAAACAGCGTTTTTCTATGTTTTTGCAAGTTTAAAACAGCAGTTTTATCGTGATTTCACAAAAATCCACCGTTTCGAACGAAAGAAACCCGAATTTATCAGTTTGAATAGTTAAAAACAGCGTTTTTCTATGTTTTTGCAAGTTTAAAACAGCAATTTTATCGTCATTTCTCATAAATCGCCGTTTCACACGAAAGAAACATGAATTTGTCAGTTTGAATAGTTCAAAACAGCGTTTTTCTATGTTTTTTCATGTTTAAAACAGCAATTTTATCGTCATTTCTCATAAATCGCCGTTTCACACGAAAGAAACATGAATTTATCAGTTTGAATAGTTCAAAACAGCGTTTTTCTATGTTTTTGCAAGTTTAAAACAGCAGTTTTATCGTGATTTCACAAAAATCCACCGTTTCGAACGAAAGAAACCTGAATTTATCAGTTTGAATAGTTAAAAACTGCGTTTTTCTATGTTTTTGCAAGTTTAAAACAGCAATTTTATCGTCATTTCTCATAAATCGCCGTTTCACACGAAAGAAACATGAATTTATCAGTTTGAATAGTTAAAAACAGCGTTTTTCTATGTTTTTGCAAGTTTAAAACAGCAATTTTATCGTCATTTCTCATAAATCGCCGTTTCACACGAAAGAAACATGAATTTGTCAGTTTGAATAGTTCAAAACAGCGTTTTTCTATGTTTTTGCAAGTTTAAAACAGCAATTTTATCGTCATTTCTCATAAATCGCCGTTTCACACGAAAGAAACATGAATTTGTCAGTTTGAATAGTTCAAAACAGCGTTTTACTATGTTTTTTCATGTTTAAAACAGCAATTTTATCGTCATTTCTCATAAATCGCCGTTTCACACGAAAGAAACCTGAATTTATCAGTTTGAATAGTTCAAAACAGCGTTTTTCTATGTTTTTGCAAGTTTAAAACAGCAGTTTTATCGTGATTTCACAAAAATCCACCGTTTCGAACGAAAGAAACCTGAATTTATCAGTTTGAATAGTTAAAAACAGCGTTTTTCTATGTTTTTGCAAGTTTAAAACAGCAATTTTATCGTCATTTCTCATAAATCGCCGTTTCACACGAAAGAAACATGAATTTGTAAGTTTGAATAGTTCAAAACAGCGTTTTTCTATGTTTTTTCATGTTTAAAACAGCAATTTTATCGTCATTTCTCATAAATCGCCGTTTCACACGAAAGAAACCTGAATTTATCAGTTTGAATAGTTCAAAACAGCGTTTTTCTAAATTTTTTCATGTTTAAAACAGCAACTTTATCGTCATTTCTCATAAATCGCCGTTTCACACGAAAGAAACCTGAATTTATCAGTTTGAATAGTTCAAAACAGCGTTTTTCTATGTTTTTGCAAGTTTAAAACAGCAGTTTTATCGTGATTTCACAAAAATCCACCGTTTCGAACGAAAGAAACCTGAATTTATCAGTTTGAATAGTTAAAAACAGCGTTTTTCTATGTTTTTGCAAGTTTAAAACAGCAATTTTATCGTCATTTCTCATAAAACGCCGTTTCACACGAAAGAAACATGAATTTGTCAGTTTGAATAGTTAAAAACAGCGTTTTTCTATGTTTTTGCAAGTTTAAAACAGCAATTTTATCGTCATTTCTCATAAATCGCCGTTTCACACGAAAGAAACATGAATTTGTCAGTTTGAATAGTTCAAAACAGCGTTTTTATATGTTTTTGCAAGTTTAAAACAGCAATTTTATCGTCATTTCTCATAAATCGCCGTTTCACACGAAAGAAACATGAATTTGTCAGTTTGAATAGTTCAAAATAGCGTTTTCTATGTTTTTTCATGTTTAAAACAGCAATTTTATCGTCATTTCTCATAAATCGCCGTTTCACACGAAAGAAACCTGAATTTATCAGTTTGAATAGTTCAAAACAGCGTTTTTCTATGTTTTTGCAAGTTTAAAACAGCAGTTTTATCGTGATTTCACAAAAATCCACCGTTTCGAACGAAAGAAACCTGAATTTATCAGTTTGAATAGTTAAAAACAGCGTTTTTCTATGTTTTTGCAAGTTTAAAACAGCAATTTTATCGTCATTTTTCATAAATCGCCATTTCACACGAAAGAAACATGAATTTGTCAGTTTGAATAGTTCAAAACAGCGTTTTTCTATGTTTTTTCATGTTTAAAACAGCAATTTTATCGTCATTTCTCATAAATCGCCGTTTCACACGAAAGAAACATGAATTTATCAGTTTGAATAGTTCAAAACAGCGTTTTTCTATGTTTTTGCAAGTTTAAAACAGCAGTTTTATCGTGATTTCACAAAAATCCACCGTTTTGAACGAAAGAAACCTGAATTTATCAGTTTGAATAGTTAAAAACTGCGTTTTTCTATGTTTTTGCAAGTTTAAAACAGCAATTTTATCGTCATTTCTCATAAATCGCCGTTTCACACGAAAGAAACATGAATTTACCAGTTTGAATAGTTAAAAACAGCGTTTTTCTATGTTTTTGCAAGTTTAAAACAGCAATTTATTGTCATTTCTCATAAATCGCCGTTTCACACGAAAGAAACATGAATTTGTCAGTTTGAATAGTTCAAAACAGCGTTTTTCTATGTTTTTGCAAGTTTAAAACAGCAATTTTATCGTCATTTCTCATAAATCGCCGTTTCACACGAAAGAAACATGAATTTGTCAGTTTGAATAGTTCAAAACAGCGTTTTTCTATGTTTTTTCATGTTTAAAACAGCAATTTTATCGTCATTTCTCATAAATCGCCGTTTCACACGAAAGAAACCTGAATTTATCAGTTTGAATAGTTCAAAACAGCGTTTTTCTATGTTTTTGCAAGTTTAAAACAGCAGTTTTATCGTGATTTCACAAAAATCCACCGTTTCGAACGAAAGAAACCCGAATTTATCAGTTTGAATAGTTAAAAACAGCGTTTTTCTATGTTTTTGCAAGTTTAAAAACAGCAATTTTATCGTCATTTCTCATAAATCGCCGTTTCACACGAAAGAAACATGAATTTGTCAGTTTGAATAGTTCAAAACAGCGTTTTTCTATGTTTTTTCATGTTTAAAACAGCAATTTTATCGTCATTTCTCATAAATCGCCGTTTCACACGAAAGAAACATGAATTTATCAGTTTGAATAGTTCAAAACAGCGTTTTTCTATGTTTTTGCAAGTTTAAAACAGCAGTTTTATCGTGATTTCACAAAAATCCACCGTTTCGAACGAAAGAAACCTGAATTTATCAGTTTGAATAGTTAAAAACTGCGTTTTTCTATGTTTTTGCAAGTTTAAAACAGCAATTTTATCGTCATTTCTCATAAATCGCCGTTTCACACGAAAGAAACATGAATTTATCAGTTTGAATAGTTAAAAACAGCGTTTTTCTATGTTTTTGCAAGTTTAAAACAGCAATTTTATCGTCATTTCTCATAAATCGCCGTTTCACACGAAAGAAACATGAATTTGTCAGTTTGAATAGTTCAAAACAGCGTTTTTCTATGTTTTTGCAAGTTTAAAACAGCAATTTTATCGTCATTTCTCATAAATCGCCGTTTCACACGAAAGAAACATGAATTTGTCAGTTTGAATAGTTCAAAACAGCGTTTTACTATGTTTTTTCATGTTTAAAACAGCAATTTTATCGTCATTTCTCATAAATCGCCGTTTCACACGAAAGAAACCTGAATTTATCAGTTTGAATAGTTCAAAACAGCGTTTTTCTATGTTTTTGCAAGTTTAAAACAGCAGTTTTATCGTGATTTCACAAAAATCCACCGTTTCGAACGAAAGAAACCTGAATTTATCAGTTTGAATAGTTAAAAACAGCGTTTTTCTATGTTTTTGCAAGTTTAAAACAGCAATTTTATCGTCATTTCTCATAAATCGCCGTTTCACACGAAAGAAACATGAATTTGTAAGTTTGAATAGTTCAAAACAGCGTTTTTCTATGTTTTTTCATGTTTAAAACAGCAATTTTATCGTCATTTCTCATAAATCGCCGTTTCACACGAAAGAAACATGAATTTATCAGTTTGAATAGTTCAAAACAGCGTTTTTCTATGTTTTTGCAAGTTTAAAACAGCAGTTTTATCGTGATTTCACAAAAATCCACCGTTTCGAACGAAAGAAACCTGAATTTATCAGTTTGAATAGTTAAAAACTGCGTTTTTCTATGTTTTTGCAAGTTTAAAACAGCAATTTTATCGTCATTTCTCATAAATCGCCGTTTCACACGAAAGAAACATGAATTTATCAGTTTGAATAGTTTAAAACAGCGTTTTTCTATGTTTTTGCAAGTTTAAAACAGCAATTTTATCGTCATTTCTCATAAATCGCCGTTTCACACGAAAGAAACATGAATTTTTCAGTTTGAATAGTTCAAAACAGCGTTTTTCTATGTTTTTGCAAGTTTAAAACAGCAATTTTATCGTCATTTCTCATAAATCGCCGTTTCACACGAAAGAAACATGAATTTGTCAGTTTGAATAGTTCAAAATAGCGTTTTTCTATGTTTTTTAATGTTTAAAACAGCAATTTTATCGTCATTTCTCATAAATCGCCGTTTCACACGAAAGAAACCTGAATTTATCAGTTTGAATAGTTCAAAACAGCGTTTTTCTATGTTTTTGCAAGTTTAAAACAGCAGTTTTATCGTGATTTTACAAAAATCCACCGTTTCGAACGAAAGAAACCTGAATTTATCAGTTTGAATAGTTAAAAACAGCGTTTTTCTATGTTTTTGCAAGTTTAAAACAGCAATTTTATCGTCATTTTTCATAAATCGCCATTTCACACGAAAGAAACATGAATTTGTCAGTTTGAATAGTTCAAAACAGCGTTTTTCTATGTTTTTTCATGTTTAAAACAGCAATTTTATCGTCATTTCTCATAAATCGCCGTTTCACACGAAAGAAACATGAATTTATCAGTTTGAATAGTTCAAAACAGCGTTTTTCTATGTTTTTGCAAGTTTAAAACAGCAGTTTTATCGTGATTTCACAAAAATCCACCGTTTCGAACGAAAGAAACCTGAATTTATCAGTTTGAATAGTTAAAAACTGCGTTTTTCTATGTTTTTGCAAGTTTAAAACAGCAATTTTATCGTCATTTCTCATAAATCGCCGTTTCACACGAAAGAAACATGAATTTACCAGTTTGAATAGTTAAAAACAGCGTTTTTCTATGTTTTTGCAAGTTTAAAACAGCAATTTATTGTCATTTCTCATAAATCGCCGTTTCACACGAAAGAAACATGAATTTGTCAGTTTGAATAGTTCAAAACAGCGTTTTTCTATGTTTTTTGCAAGTTTAAAACAGCAATTTTATCGTCATTTCTCATAAATCGCCGTTTCACACGAAAGAAACATGAATTTGTCAGTTTGAATAGTTCAAAACAGCGTTTTTCTATGTTTTTTCATGTTTAAAACAGCAATTTTATCGTCATTTCTCATAAATCGCCGTTTCACACGAAAGAAACCTGAATTTATCAGTTTGAATAGTTCAAAACAGCGTTTTTCTATGTTTTTTCATGTTTAAAACAGCAACTTTATCGTCATTTCTCATAAATCGCCGTTTCACACGAAAGAAACCTGAATTTATCAGTTTGAATAGTTCAAAACAGCGTTTTTCTATGTTTTTGCAAGTTTAAAACAGCAATTTTATCGTGATTTCACAAAAATCCACCGTTTCGAACGAAAGAAACCTGAATTTATCAGTTTGAATAGTTAAAAACAGCGTTTTTCTATGTTTTTGCAAGTTTAAAACAGCAATTTTATCGTCATTTCTCATAAATCGCCGTTTCACACGAAAGAAACATGAATTTGTCAGTTTGAATAGTTCAAAACAGCGTTTTTCTATGATTTTTCATGTTTAAAACAGCAATTTTATCGTCATTTCTCATAAATCGCCGTTTCACACAAAAGAAACATGAATTTATCAGTTTGAATAGTTAAAAACAGCGTTTTTCTATGTTTTTGCAAGTTTAAAACAGCAATTTTATCGTCATTTCTCATAAATCGCCGTTTCACACGAAAGAAACATGAATTTGTCAGTTTGAATAGTTCAAAACAGCGTTTTTATATGTTTTTGCAAGTTTAAAACAGCAATTTTATCGTCATTTCTCATAAATCGCCGTTTCACACGAACGAAACATGATGTTGTCAGTTTGAATAGTTCAAAATAGCGTTTTTCTATGTTTTTTCATGTTTAAAACAGCAATTTTATCGTCATTTCTCATAAATCGCCGTTTCACACGAAAGAAACCTGAATTTATCAGTTTGAATAGTTCAAAACAGCGTTTTTCTATGTTTTTGCAAGTTTAAAACAGCAGTTTTATCGTGATTTCACAAAAATCCACCGTTTCGAACGAAAGAAACCTGAATTTATCAGTTTGAATAGTTAAAAACAGCGTTTTTCTATGTTTTTGCAAGTTTAAAACAGCAATTTTATCGTCATTTTTCATAAATCGCCATTTCACACGAAAGAAACATGAATTTGTCAGTTTGAATAGTTCAAAACAGCGTTTTTCTATGTTTTTTCATGTTTAAAACAGCAATTTTATCGTCATTTCTCATAAATCGCCGTTTCACACGAAAGAAACATGAATTTATCAGTTTGAATAGTTCAAAACAGCGTTTTTCTATGTTTTTGCAAGTTTAAAACAGCAGTTTTATCGTGATTTCACAAAAATCCACCGTTTCGAACGAAAGAAACCTGAATTTATCAGTTTGAATAGTTAAAAACTGCGTTTTTCTATGTTTTTGCAAGTTTAAAACAGCAATTTTATCGTCATTTCTCATAAATCGCCGTTTCACACGAAAGAAACATGAATTTATCAGTTTGAATAGTTAAAAACAGCGTTTTTCTATGTTTTTGCAAGTTTAAAACAGCAATTTTATCGTCATTTCTCATAAATCGCCGTTTCACACGAAAGAAACATGAATTTGTCAGTTTGAATAGTTCAAAACAGCGTTTTTCTATGTTTTTGCAAGTTTAAAACAGCAATTTTATCGTCATTTCTCATAAATCGCCGTTTCACACGAAAGAAACATGAATTTGTCAGTTTGAATAGTTCAAAACAGCGTTTTTCTATGTTTTTTCATGTTTAAAACAGCAATTTTATCGTCATTTCTCATAAATCGCCGTTTCACACGAAAGAAACCTGAATTTATCAGTTTGAATAGTTCAAAACAGCGTTTTTCTATGTTTTTGCGAGTTTAAAACAGCAGTTTTATCGTGATTTCACAAAAATCCACCGTTTCGAACGAAAGAAACCTGAATTTATCAGTTTGAATAGTTAAAAACAGCGTTTTTCTATGTTTTTGCAAGTTTAAAACAGCAATTTTATCGTCATTTCTCATAAATCGCCGTTTCACACGAAAGAAACATGAATTTGTCAGTTTGAATAGTTCAAAACAGCGTTTTTCTATGTTTTTTCATGTTTAAAACAGCAATTTTATCGTCATTTCTCATAAATCGCCGTTTCACACGAAAGAAACATGAATTTATCAGTTTGAATAGTTCAAAACAGCGTTTTTCTGTGTTTTTGCAAGTTTAAAACAGCAGTTTTATCGTGATTTCACAAAAATCCACCGTTTCGAACGAAAGAAACCTGAATTTATCAGTTTGAATAGTTAAAAACAGCGTTTTTCTATGTTTTTGCAAGTTTAAAACAGCAATTTTATCGTCATTTCTCATAAATCGCCGTTTCACACGAAAGAAACATGAATTTATCAGTTTGAATAGTTAAAAACAGCGTTTTTCTATGTTTTTGCAAGTTTAAAACAGCAATTTTATCGTCATTTCTCATAAATCGCCGTTTCACACGAAAGAAACATGAATTTGTCAGTTTGAATAGTTCAAAACAGCGTTTTTCTATGTTTTTGCAAGTTTAAAACAGCAATTTTATCGTCATTTCTCATAAATCGCCGTTTCACACGAAAGAAACATGAATTTGTCAGTTTGAGTAGTTCAAAACAGCGTTTTTCTATGTTTTTTCATGTTTAAAACAGCAATTTTATCGTCATTTCTCATAAATCGCCGTTTCACACGAAAGAAACCTGAATTTATCAGTTTGAATAGTTCAAAACAGCGTTTTTCTATGTTTTTGCAAGTTTAAAACAGCAGTTTTATCGTGATTTCACAAAAATCCACCGTTTCGAACGAAAGAAACCTGAATTTATCAGTTTGAATAGTTAAAAACAGCGTTTTTCTATGTTTTTGCAAGTTTAAAACAGCAATTTTATCGTCATTTCTCATAAATCGCCGTTTCACACGAAAGAAACATGAATTTGTCAGTTTGAATAGTTCAAAACAGCGTTTTTCTATGTTTCTGCAAGTTTAAAACAGCAATTTTATCGTCATTTCTCATAAATCGCCGTTTCACACGAAAGAAACATGAATTTGTCAGTTTGAATAGTTCAAAACAGCGTTTTTCTATGTTTTTTCATGTTTAAAACAGCAATTTTATCGTCATTTCTCATAAATCGCTGTTTCACACGAAAGAAACCTGAATTTATCAGTTTGAATAGTTCAAAACAGCGTTTTTCTATGTTTTTGCAAGTTTAAAACAGCAGTTTTATCGTGATTTCACAAAAATCCACCGTTTCACACGAAAGAAACATGAATTTGTCAGTTTGAATAGTTCAAAACAGCGTTTTTCTATGTTTTTGCAAGTTTAAAACAGCAATTTTATCGTCATTTCTCATAAATCGCCGTTTCACACGAAAGAAACATTAATTTGTCAGTTTGAATAGTTCAAAACAGCGTTTTTCTATGTTTTTTCATGTTTAAAACAGCAATTTTATCGTCATTTCTCATAAATCGCCGTTTCACACGAAAGAAACCTGAATTTATCAGTTTGAATAGTTAAAAACAGCGTTTTTCTATGTTTTTGCAAGTTTAAAACAGCAGTTTTATCGTGATTTCACAAAAATCCACCGTTTCGAACGAAAGAAACCTGAATTTATCAGTTTGAATAGTTAAAAACAGCGTTTTTCTATGTTTTTTCATGTTTAAAACAGCAATTTTATCGTCATTTCTCATAAATCGCCGTTTCACACGAAAGAAACATGAATTTATCAGTTTGAATAGTTCAAAACAGCGTTTTTCTATGTTTTTGCAAGTTTAAAACAGCAGTTTTATCGTGATTTCACAAAAATCCACCGTTTCGAACGAAAGAAACCTGAATTTATCAGTTTGAATAGTTAAAAACTGCGTTTTTCTATGTTTTTGCAAGTTTAAAACAGCAATTTTATCGTCATTTCTCATAAATCGCCGTTTCACACGAAAGAAACATGAATTTATCAGTTTGAATAGTTAAAAACAGCGTTTTTCTATGTTTTTGCAAGTTTAAAACAGCAATTTTATCGTCATTTCTCATAAATCGCCGTTTCACACGAAAGAAACATGAATTTTGTTTGAATAGTTCAAAACAGCGTTTTTCTATGTTTTTGTAAGTTTAAAACAGCAGTTTTATCGTGATTTCACAAAAATCCACCGTTTCGAACGAAAGAAACCTGAATTTATCAGTTTGAATAGTTAAAAACAGCGTTTTTCTATGTTTTTGCAAGTTTAAAACAGCAATTTTATCGTCATTTCTCATAAATCGCCGTTTCACACGAAAGAAACATGAATTTGTTAGTTTGAATAGTTAAAAACAGCGTTTTTCTATGTTTTTTCATGTTTAAAACAGCAATTTTATCGTCATTTCTCATAAATCGCCGTTTCACACGAAAGAAACATGAATTTATCAGTTTGAATAGTTCAAAACAGCGTTTTTCTATGTTTTTGCAAGTTTAAAACAGCAATTTTATCGTCATTTCTCATAAATCGCCGTTTAACACGAAAGAAACATGAATTTATCAGTTTGAATAGTTAAAAACAGCGTTTTTCTATGTTTTTGCAAGTTTAAAACAGCAATTTTATCGTCATTTCTCATAAATCGCCGTTTCACACGAAAGAAACATGAATTTGTCAGTTTGAATAGTTCAAAACAGCGTTTTTCTATGTTTTTGCAAGTTTAAAACAGCAATTTTATCGTCATTTCTCATAAATCGCCGTTTCACACGAAAGAAACATGAATTTGTCAGTTTGAATAGTTCAAAACAGCGTTTTTCTATGTTTTTTCATGTTTAAAACAGCAATTTTATCGTCATTTCTCATAAATCGCCGTTTCACACGAAAGAAACCTGAATTTATCAGTTTGAATAGTTCAAAACAGCGTTTTTCTATGTTTTTGCAAGTTTAAAACAACAGTTTTATCGTGATTTCACAAAAATCCACCGTTTCGAATGAAAGAAACCTGAATTTATCAGTTTGAATAGTTAAAAACAGCGTTTTTCTATGTTTTTGCAAGTTTAAAACAGCAATTTTATTGTCATTTCTCATAAATCGCCGTTTCACACGAAAGAAACATGAATTTGTCAGTTTGAATAGTTCAAAACAGCGTTTTTCTATGTTTTTTCATGTTTAAAACAGCAATTTTATCGTCATTTCTCATAAATCGCCGTTTCACACGAAAGAAACATGAATTTATCAGTTTGAATAGTTCAAAACAGCGTTTTTCTATGTTTTTGCAAGTTTAAAACAGCAATTTTATCGTCATTTCTCATAAATCGCCGTTTCACACGAAAGAAACATGAATTTGTCAGTTTGAATAGTTCAAAACAGCGTTTTTCTATGTTTTTGCAAGTTTAAAACAGCAATTTTATCGTCATTTCTCATAAATCGCCGTTTCACACGAAAGAAACATGAATTTGTCAGTTTGAATAGTTCAAAACAGCGTTTTTCTATGTTTTTTCATGTTTAAAACAGCAATTTTATCGTCATTTCTCATAAATCTCCGTTTCACACGAAAGAAACCTGAATTTATCAGTTTGAATAGTTCAAAACAGCGTTTTTCTATGTTTTTGCAAGTTTAAAACAGCAGTTTTATCGTGATTTCACAAAAATCCACCGTTTCGAACGAAAGAAACCTGAATTTAAAAGTTTGAATAGTTAAAAACAGCGTTTTTCTATGTTTTTGCAAGTTTAAAACAGCAGTTTTATCGTGATTTCACAAAAATCCACCGTTTCGAACGAAAGAAACCTAAATTTATCAGTTTGAATAGTTAAAAACTGCGTTTTTCTATGTTTTTGCAAGTTTAAAACAGCAATTTTATCGTCATTTCTCATAAATCGCCGTTTCACACGAAAGAAACATGAATTTGTCAGTTTGAATAGTTCAAAACAGCGTTTTTCTATGTTTTTGCAAGTTTAAAACAGCAATTTTATCGTCATTTCTCATAAATCGCCGTTTCACACGAAAGAAACATGAATTTGTCAGTTTGAATAGTTCAAAACAGCGTTTTTCTATGTTTTTTCATGTTTAAAACAGCAATTTTTCGTCATTTCTCATAAATCGCCGTTTCACACGAAAGAAACCTGAATTTATCAGTTTGAATAGTTCAAACCAGCGTTTTTCTATGTTTTTGCAAGTTTAAAACAGCAGTTTTATCGTGATTTCACAAAAATCCACCGTTTCGAACGAAAGAAACCTGAATTTATCAGTTTGAATAGTTAAAAACAGCGTTTTTCTATGTTTTTGCAAGTTTAAAACAGCAATTTTATCGTCATTTCTCATAAATCGCCGTTTCACACGAAAGAAACATGAATTTGTCAGTTTGAATAGTTCAAAACAGCGTTTTTCTATGTTTTTTCATGTTTAAAACAGCAATTTTATCGTCATTTCTCATAAATCGCCGTTTCACACGAAAGAAACATGAATTTATCAAATTGAATAGTTCAAAACAGCGTTTTTCTATGTTTTAGCAAGTTTAAAACAGCAGTTTTATCGTGATTTCACAAAAATCCACCGTTTCGAACGAAAGAAACCTGAATTTATCAGTTTGAATAGTTAAAAACTGCGTTTTTCTATGTTTTTGCAAGTTTAAAACAGCAATTTTATCGTCATTTCTCATAAATCGCCGTTTCACACGAAAGAAACATGAATTTATCAGTTTGAATAGTTAAAAACAGCGTTTTTCTATGTTTTTGCAAGTTTAAAACAGCAATTTTATCGTCATTTCTCATAAATCGCCGTTTCACACGAAAGAAACATGAATTTGTCAGTTTGAATAGTTCAAAACAGCGTTTTTCTATGTTTTTGCAAGTTTAAAACAGCAATTTTATCGTCATTTCTCATAAATCGCCGTTTCACACGAAAGAAACATGAATTTGTCAGTTTGAATAGTTCAAAACAGCGTTTTTCTATGTTTTTTCATGTTTAAAACAGCAATTTTATCGTCATTTCTCATAAATCTCCGTTTCACACGAAAGAAACCTGAATTTATCAGTTTGAATAGTTCAAAACAGCGTTTTTCTATGTTTTTGCAAGTTTAAAACAGCAGTTTTATCGTGATTTCACAAAAATCCACCGTTTCGAACGAAAGAAACCTGAATTTAAAAGTTTGAATAGTTAAAAACAGCGTTTTTCTATGTTTTTGCAAGTTTAAAACAGCAGTTTTATCGTGATTTCACAAAAATCCACCGTTTCGAACGAAAGAAACCTAAATTTATCAGTTTGAATAGTTAAAAACTGCGTTTTTCTATGTTTTTGCAAGTTTAAAACAGCAATTTTATCGTCATTTCTCATAAATCGCCGTTTCACACGAAAGAAACATGAATTTGTCAGTTTGAATAGTTCAAAACAGCGTTTTTCTATGTTTTTGCAAGTTTAAAACAGCAATTTTATCGTCATTTCTCATAAATCGCCGTTTCACACGAAAGAAACATGAATTTGTCAGTTTGAATAGTTCAAAACAGCGTTTTTCTATGTTTTTTCATGTTTAAAACAGCAATTTTTCGTCATTTCTCATAAATCGCCGTTTCACACGAAAGAAACCTGAATTTATCAGTTTGAATAGTTCAAACCAGCGTTTTTCTATGTTTTTGCAAGTTTAAAACAGCAGTTTTATCGTGATTTCACAAAAATCCACCGTTTCGAACGAAAGAAACCTGAATTTATCAGTTTGAATAGTTAAAAACAGCGTTTTTCTATGTTTTTGCAAGTTTAAAACAGCAATTTTATCGTCATTTCTCATAAATCGCCGTTTCACACGAAAGAAACATGAATTTGTCAGTTTGAATAGTTCAAAACAGCGTTTTTCTATGTTTTTTCATGTTTAAAACAGCAATTTTATCGTCATTTCTCATAAATCGCCGTTTCACACGAAAGAAACATGAATTTATCAAATTGAATAGTTCAAAACAGCGTTTTTCTATGTTTTAGCAAGTTTAAAACAGCAGTTTTATCGTGATTTCACAAAAATCCACCGTTTCGAACGAAAGAAACCTGAATTTATCAGTTTGAATAGTTAAAAACTGCGTTTTTCTATGTTTTTGCAAGTTTAAAACAGCAATTTTATCGTCATTTCTCATAAATCGCCGTTTCACACGAAAGAAACATGAATTTAACAGTTTGAATAGTTAAAAACAGCGTTTTTCTATGTTTTTGCAAGTTTAAAACAGCAATTTTATCGTCATTTCTCATAAATCGCCGTTTCACACGAAAGAAACATGAATTTGTCAGTTTGAATAGTTCAAAACAGCGTTTTTCTATGTTTTTGCAAGTTTAAAACAGCAATTTTATCGTCATTTCTCATAAATCGCCGTTTCACACGAAAGAAACATGAATTTGTCAGTTTGAATAGTTTAAAACAGCGTTTTTCTATGTTTTTTCATGTTTAAAACAGCAATTTTATCGTCATTTCTCATAAATCGCCGTTTCACACGAAAGAAACCTGAATTTATCAGTTTGAATAGTTCAAAACAGCGTTTTTCTATGTTTTTGCAAGTTTAAAACAGCAGTTTTATCGTGATTTCACAAAAATCCACCGTTTCGAACGAAAGAAACCTGAATTTATCAGTTTGAATAGTTAAAAACAGCGTTTTTCCATGTTTTTGCAAGTTTAAAACAGCAATTTTATCGTCATTTCTCATAAATCGCCGTTTCACACGAAAGAAACATGAATTTGTCAGTTTGAATAGTTCAAAACAGCGTTTTTCTATGTTTAAAACAGCAATTTTATCGTCATTTCTCATAAATCGCCGTTTCACACGAAAGAAACATGAATTTATCAGTTTGAATAGTTCAAAACAGCGTTTTTCTATGTTTTTGCAAGTTTAAAACAGCAGTTTTATCGTGATTTCACATAAATCCACCGTTTCGAACGAAAGAAACCTGAATTTATCAGTTTGAATAGTTAAAAACAGCGTTTTTCTATGTTTTTGCAAGTTTAAAACAGCAATTTTATCGTCATTTCTCATAAATCGCCGTTTCACACGAAAGAAACATGAATTTGTCAGTTTGAATAGTTCAAAACAGCGTTTTTCTATGTTTCTGCAAGTTTAAAACAGCAATTTTATCGTCATTTCTCATAAATCGCCGTTTCACACGAAAGAAACATGAATTTGTCAGTTTGAATAGTTCAAAACAGCGTTTTTCTATGTTTTTTCATGTTTAAAACAGCAATTTTATCGTCATTTCTCATAAATCGCCGTTTCACACGAAAGAAACCTGAATTTATCAGTTTGAATAGTTCAAAACAGCGTTTTTCTATGTTTTTGCAAGTTTAAAACAGCAGTTTTATCGTGATTTCACAAAAATCCACCGTTTCACACGAAAGAAACATGAATTTGTCAGTTTGAATAGTTCAAAACAGCGTTTTTCTATGTTTTTGCAAGTTTAAAACAGCAATTTTATCGTCATTTCTCATAAATCGCCGTTTCACACGAAAGAAACATGAATGTGTCAGTTTGAATAGTTCAAAACAGCGTTTTTCTATGTTTTTTCATGTTTAAAACAGCAATTTTATCGTCATTTCTCATAAATCGCCGTTTCACACGAAAAAAACCTGAATTTATCAGTTTGAATAGTTCAAAACAGCGTTTTTCTATGTTTTTGCAAGTTTAAAACAGCAGTTTTATCGTGATTTCACAAAAATCCACCGTTTCGAACGAAAGAAACCTGAATTTATCAGTTTGAATAGTTAAAAACAGCGTTTTTCTATGTTTTTTCATGTTTAAAACAGCAATTTTATCGTCATTTCTCATAAATCGCCGTTTCACACGAAAGAAACATGAATTTATCAGGTTGAATAGTTCAAAACAGCGTTTTTCTATGTTTTTGCAAGTTTAAAACAGCAGTTTTATCGTGATTTCACAAAAATCCACCGTTTCGAACGAAAGAAACCTGAATTTATCAGTTTGAATAGTTAAAAACTGCGTTTTTCTATGTTTTTGCAAGTTTAAAACAGCAATTTTATCGTCATTTCTCATAAATCGCCGTTTCACACGAAAGAAACATGAATTTATCAGGTTGAATAGTTCAAAACAGCGTTTTTCTATGTTTTTGCAAGTTTAAAACAGCAATTTTATCGTCATTTCTCATAAATCGCCGTTTCACACGAAAGAAACATGAATTTGTTAGTTTGAATAGTTAAAAACAGCGTTTTTCTATGTTTGTTCATGTTTAAAACAGCAATTTTATCGTCATTTCTCATAAATCGCCGTTTCACACGAAAGAAACATGAATTTATCAGGTTGAATAGTTCAAAACAGCGTTTTTCTATGTTTTTGCAAGTTTAAAACAGCAGTTTTATCGTGATTTCACAAAAATCCACCGTTTCGAACGAAAGAAACCTGAATTTATCAGTTTGAATAGTTAAAAACTGCGTTTTTCTATGTTTTTGCAAGTTTAAAACAGCAATTTTATCGTCATTTCTCATAAATCGCCGTTTCACACGAAAGAAACATGAATTTATCAGTTTGAATAGTTAAAAACAGCGTTTTTCTATGTTTTTGCAAGTTTAAAACAGCAATTTTATCGTCATTTCTCATAAATCGCCGTTTTACACGAAAGAAAGATGAATTTGTCAGTTTGAATAGTTCAAAACAGCGTTTTTCTATGTTTTTGCAAGTTTAAAACAGCAATTTTATCGTCATTTCTCATAAATCGCCGTTTCACACGAAAGAAACATGAATTTGTCAGTTTGAATAGTTCAAAACAGCGTTTTTCTATGTTTTTTCATGTTTAAAACAGCAATTTTATCGTCATTTCTCATAAATCGCCGTTTCACACGAAAGAAACCTGAATTTATCAGTTTGAATAGTTAAAAACAGCGTTTTTCTATGTTTTTGCAAGTTTAAAACAGCAATTTTATCGTCATTTCTCATAAATCGCCGTTTCACACGAAAGAAACATGAATTTGTTAGTTTGAATAGTTAAAAACAGCGTTTTTCTATGTTTGTTCATGTTTAAAACAGCAATTTTATCGTCATTTCTCATAAATCGCCGTTTCACACGAAAGAAACATGAATTTATCAGGTTGAATAGTTCAAAACAGCGTTTTTCTATGTTTTTGCAAGTTTAAAACAGCAGTTTTATCGTGATTTCACAAAAATCCACCGTTTCGAACGAAAGAAACCTGAATTTATCAGTTTGAATAGTTAAAAACAGCGTTTTTCTATGTTTTTGCAAGTTTAAAACAGCAATTTTATCGTCATTTCTCATAAATCGCCGTTTCACACGAAAGAAACATGAATTTGTCAGTTTGAATAGTTCAAAACAGCGTTTTTCTATGTTTTTGCAAGTTTAAAACAGCAATTTTATCGTCATTTCTCATAAATCGCCGTTTCACACGAAAGAAAGATGAATTTGTCAGTTTGAATAGTTCAAAACAGCGTTTTTCTATGTTTTTGCAAGTTTAAAACAGCAATTTTATCGTCATTTCTCATAAATCGCCGTTTCACACGAAAGAAACATGAATTTGTCAGTTTGAATAGTTCAAAACAGCGTTTTTCTATGTTTTTTCATGTTTAAAACAGCAATTTTATCGTCATTTCTCATAAATCGCCGTTTCACACGAAAGAAACCTGAATTTATCAGTTTGAATAGTTCAAAACAGCGTTTTTCTATGTTTTTGCAAGTTTAAAACAGCAGTTTTATCGTGATTTTACAAAAATCCACCGTTTCGAACGAAAGAAACCTGAATTTATCAGTTTGAATAGTTAAAAACAGCGTTTTTCTATGTTTTTGCAAGTTTAAAACAGCAATTTTATTGTCATTTCTCATAAATCGCCGTTTCACACGAAAGAAACATGAATTTGTCAGTTTGAATAGTTCAAAACAGCGTTTTTCTATGTTTTTTCATGTTTAAAACAGCAATTTTATCGTCATTTCTCATAAATCGCTGTTTCACACGAAAGAAACATGAATTTATCAGTTTGAATAGTTCAAAACAGCGTTTTTCTATGTTTTTGCAAGTTTAAAACAGCAGTTTTATCGTGATTTCACAAAAATCCACCGTTTCGAACAAAAGAAACCTGAATTTATCAGTTTGAATAGTTAAAAACTGCGTTTTTCTATGTTTTTGCAAGTTTAAAACAGCAATTTTATCGTCATTTCTCATAAATCGCCGTTTCACACGAAAGAAACATGAATTTATCAGTTTGAATAGTTAAAAACAGCGTTTTTCTATGTTTTTGCAAGTTTAAAACAGCAATTTTATCGTCATTTCTCATAAATCGCCGTTTCACACGAAAGAAACATGAATTTGTCAGTTTGAATAGTTCAAAACAGCGTTTTTCTATGTTTTTGCAAGTTTAAAACAGCAATTATATCGTCATTTCTCATAAATCGCCGTTTCACACGAAAGAAACATGAATTTGTCAGTTTGAATAGTTCAAAACAGCGTTTTTCTATGTTTTTTCATGTCTAAAACAGCAATTTTATCGTCATTTCTCATAAATCTCCGTTTCACACGAAAGAAACCTGAATTTATCAGTTTGAATAGTTCAAAACAGCGTTTTTCTATGTTTTTGCAAGTTTAAAACAGCAGTTTTATCGTGATTTCACAAAAATCCACCGTTTCGAACGAAAGAAACCAATTTATCAGTTTGAATAGTTAAAAACAGCGTTTTTCTATGTTTTTGCAAGTTTAAAACAGCAATTTTATCGTCATTTCTCATAAATCGCCGTTTCACACGAAAGAAACATGAATTTGTCAGTTTGAATAGTTCAAAACAGCGTTTTTCTATGTTTTTGCAAGTTTAAAACAGCAATTTTATCGTCATTTCTCATAAATCGCCGTTTCACACGAAAGAAACATGAATTTGTCAGTTTGAATAGTTCAAAACAACGTTTTTCTATGTTTTTTCATGTTTAAAACAGCAATTTTATCGTCATATCTCATAAATCGCCGTTTCACACGAAAGAAACCTGAATTTATCAGTTTGAATAGTTCAAAACAGCGTTTTTCTATGTTTTTGCAAGTTTAAAACAGCAGTTTTATCGTGATTTCACAAAAATCAACCGTTTCGAACGAAAGAAACCTGAATTTATCAGTTTGAATAGTTAAAAACAGCGTTTTTCTATGTTTTTGCAAGTTTAAAACAGCAATTTTATCGTCATTTCTCATAAATCGCCGTTTCACACGAAAGAAACATGAATTTGTCAGTTTGAATAGTTCAAAACAGCGTTTTTCTATGTTTTTGCAAGTTTAAAACAGCAATTTTATCGTCATTTCTCATAAATCGCCGTTTCACACGAAAGAAACCTGAATTTATCAGTTTGAATAGTTCAAAACAGCGTTTTTCTATGTTTTTGCAAGTTTAAAACAGCAGTTTTATCGTGATTTCACAAAAATCCACCGTTTCGAACGAAAGAAACCTGAATTTATCAGTTTGAATAGTTAAAAACAGCGTTTTTCTATGTTTTTGCAAGTTTAAAACAGCAATTTTATCGTCATTTCTCATAAATCGCCGTTTCACACGAAAGAAACATGAATTTGTTAGTTTGAATAGTTAAAAACAGCGTTTTTCTATGTTTGTTCATGTTTAAAACAGCAATTTTATCGTCATTTCTCATAAATCGCCGTTTCACACGAAAGAAACATGAATTTATCAGTTTGAATAGTTCAAAACAGCGTTTTTCTATGTTTTTGCAAGTTTAAAACAGCAGTTTTATCGTGATTTCACAAAAATCCACCGTTTCGAACGAAAGAAACCTGAATTTATCAGTTTGAATAGTTAAAAACTGCGTTTTTCTATGTTTTTGCAAGTTTAAAACAGCAATTTTATCGTCATTTCTCATAAATCGCCGTTTCACACGAAAGAAACATGAATTTATCAGTTTGAATAGTTAAAAACAGCGTTTTTCTATGTTTTTGCAAGTTTAAAATAGCAATTTTATCGTCATTTCTCATAAATCGCCGTTTCACACGAAAGAAAGATGAATTTGTCAGTTTGAATAGTTCAAAACAGCGTTTTTCTATGTTTTTGCAAGTTTAAAACAGCAATTTTATCGTCATTTCTCATAAATCGCCGTTTCACACGAAAGAAACATGAATTTGTCAGTTTGAATAGTTCAAAACAGCGTTTTTCTATGTTTTTTCATGTTTAAAACAGCAATTTTATCGTCATTTCTCATAAATCGCCGTTTGACACGAAAGAAACCTGAATTTATCAGTTTGAATAGTTCAAAACAGCGTTTTTCTATGTTTTTGCAAGTTTAAAACAGCAGTTTTATCGTGATTTCACAAAAATCCACCGTTTCGAACGAAAGAAACCTGAATTTATCAGTTTGAATAGTTAAAAACAGCGTTTTTCTATGTTTTTGCAAGTTTAAAACAGCAATTTTATTGTCATTTCTCATAAATCGCCGTTTCACACGAAAGAAACATGAATTTGTCAGTTTGAATAGTTCAAAACAGCGTATTTCTATATTTTTGCAAGTTTAAAACAGCAATTTTATCGTCATTTCTCATAAATCGCCGTTTCACACGAAAGAAACATGAATTTATCAGTTTGAATAGTTCAAAACAGCGTTTTTCTATGTTTTTGCAAGTTTAAAACAGCAGTTTTATCGTGATTTCACAAAAATCCACCGTTTCGAACAAAAGAAACCTGAATTTATCAGTTTGAATAGTTAAAAACTGCGTTTTTCTATGTTTTTGCAAGTTTAAAACAGCAATTTTATCGTCATTTCTCATAAATCGCCGTTTCACACGAAAGAAACATGAATTTATCAGTTTGAATAGTTAAAAACAGCGTTTTTCTATGTTTTTGCAAGTTTAAAACAGCAATTTTATCGTCATTTCTCATAAATCGCCGTTTCACACGAAAGAAACATGAATTTGTCAGTTTGAATAGTTCAAAACAGCGTTTTTCTATGTTTTTGCAAGTTTAAAACAGCAATTTTATCGTCATTTCTCATAAATCGCCGTTTCACACGAAAGAAACATGAATTTGTCAGTTTGAATAGTTAAAAACAGCGTTTTTCTATGTTTTTGCAAGTTTAAAACAGCAATTTTATCGTCATTTCTCATAAATCGCCGTTTCACACGAAAGAAACATGAATTTGTCAGTTTGAATAGTTCAAAACAGCGTTTTTCTATGTTTTTGCAAGTTTAAAACAGCAATTTTATCGTCATTTCTCATAAATCGCCGTTTCACACGAAAGAAACATGAATTTGTCAGTTTGAATAGTTCAAAACAGCGTTTTTCTATGTTTTTTCATGTTTAAAACAGCAATTTTATCGTCATTTCTCATAAATCGCCGTTTCACACGAAAGAAACCTGAATTTATCAGTTTGAATAGTTCAAAACAGCGTTTTTCTATGTTTTTGCAAGTTTAAAACAGCAGTTTTATCGTGATTTCACAAAAATCCACCGTTTCGAACGAAAGAAACCTGAATTTATCAGTTTGAATAGTTAAAAACAGCGTTTTTCTATGTTTTTGCAAGTTTAAAACAGCAATTTTATCGTCATTTCTCATAAATCGCCGTTTCACACGAAAGAAACATGAATTTGTCAGTTTGAATAGTTCAAAACAGCGTATTTCTATGTTTTTGCAAGTTTAAAACAGCAATTTTATCGTCATTTCTCATAAATCGCCGTTTCACAAGAAAGAAACATGAATTTGTCAGTTTGAATAGTTCAAAACAGCGTTTTTCTATGTTTTTTCATGTTTAAAACAGCAATTTTATCGTCATTTCTCATAAATCGCCGTTTCACACGAAAGAAACCTGAATTTATCAGTTTGAATAGTTCAAAACAACGTTTTTCTATGTTTTTGCAAGTTTAAAACAGCAGTTTTATCGTGATTTCACAAAAAACCACCGTTTCGAACGAAAGAAACCTGAATTTATCAGTTTGAATAGTTAAAAACAGCGTTTTTCTATGTTTTTGCAAGTTTAAAACAGCAATTTTATCGTCATTTCTCATAAATCGCCGTTTCACACGAAAGAAACATGAATTTGTCAGTTTGAATAGTTCAAAACAGCGTTTTTCTATGTTTTTTCATGTTTAAAACAGCAATTTTATCGTCATTTCTCATAAATCGCCGTTTCACACGAAAGAAACCTGAATTTATCAGTTTGAATAGTTCAAAACAGCGTTTTTCTATGTTTTTGCAAGTTTAAAACAGCAGTTTTATCGTGATTTCACAAAAATCCACCGTTTCGAACGAAAGAAACCTGAATTTATCAGTTTGAATAGTTAAAAACAGCGTTTTTCTATGTTTTTGCAAGTTTAAAACAGCAATTTTATCGTCATTTCTCATAAATCGCCGTTTCACAAGAAAGAAACATGAATTTGTCAGTTTGAATAGTTCAAAACAGCGTTTTTCTATGTTTTTTCATGTTTAAAACAGCAATTTTATCGTCATTTCTCATAAATCGCCGTTTCACACGAAAGAAACATGAATTTATCAGTTTGAATAGTTCAAAACAGCGTTTTTCTATGTTTTTGCAAGTTTAAAACAGCAGTTATATTGTGATTTCACAAAAATCCACCGTTTCGAACGAAAGAAACCTGAATTTATCAGTTTGAATAGTTAAAAACAGCGTTTTTCTATGTTTTTGCAAGTTTCACAGCAATTTTATCGTCATTTCTCATAAGTCGCCGTTTCACACGAAAGAAACATGAATTTGTCAGTTTGAATAGTTCAAAACAGCGTTTTTCTATGTTTTTTCATGTTTAAAACAGCAATTTTATCGTCATTTCTCATAAATCGCCGTTTCACACGAAAGAAACATGAATTTATCAGTTTGAATAGTTCAAAACAGCGTTTTTCTATGTTTTTGCAAGTTTAAAAGAGCAGTTTTATCGTGATTTCACAAAAATCCACCGTTTCGAACGAAAGAAACCTGAATTTATCAGTTTGAATAGTTAAAAACTGCGTTTTTCTATGTTTTTGCAAGTTTAAAACAGCAATTTTATCGTCATTTCTCATAAATCGCCGTTTCACACGAAAGAAACATGAATTTATCAGTTTGAATAGTTAAAAACAGCGTTTTTCTATGTTTTTGCAAGTTTAAAACAGCAATTTTATCGTCATTTCTCATAAATCGCCGTTTCACACGAAAGAAACATGAATTTGTCAGTTTGAATAGTTCAAAACAGCGTTTTTCTATGTTTTTGCAAGTTTAAAACAGCAATTTTATCGTCATTTCTCATAAATCGCCGTTTCACACGAAAGAAACATGAATTTGTCAGTTTGAATAGTTCAAAACAGCGTTTTTCTATGTTTTTTCATGTTTAAAACAGCAATTTTATCGTCATTTCTCATAAATCGCCGTTTCACACGAAAGAAACCTGAATTTATCAGTTTGAATAGTTCAAAACAGCGTTTTTCTATGTTTTTGCAAGTTTAAAACAGCAGTTTAATCGTGATTTCACAAAAATCCACCGTTTCGAACGAAAGAAACCTGAATTTATCAGTTTGAATAGTTAAAAACAGCGTTTTTCTATGTTTTTGCAAGTTTAAAACAGCAATTTTATCGTCATTTCTCATAAATCGCCGTTTCACACGAAAGAAACATGAATTTGTCAGTTTGAATAGTTCAAAACAGCGTTTTTCTATGTTTTTTCATGTTTAAAACAGCAATTTTATCGTCATTTCTCATAAATCGCCGTTTCACACGAAAGAAACATGAATTTATTAGTTTGAATAGTTCAAAACAGCGTTTTTCTATGTTTTTGCAAGTTTAAAACAGCAGTTTTATCGTGATTTCACAAAAATCCACCGTTTCGAACGAAAGAAGCCTGAATTTATCATTTTGAATAGTTAAAAACTGCGTTTTTCTATGTTTTTGCAAGTTTAAAACAGCAATTTTATCGTCATTTCTCATAAATCGCCGTTTCACACGAAAGAAACATGAATTTATCAGTTTGAATAGTTAAAAACAGCGTTTTTCTATGTTTTTGCAAGTTTAAAACAGCAATTTTATCGTCATTTCTCATAAATCGCCGTTTCACACGAAAGAAACATGATTTGTCAGTTTCAATAGTTCAAAACAGCGTTTTTCTATGTTTTTGCAAGTTTAAAACAGCAATTTTATCGTCATTTCTCATAAATCGCCGTTTCACACGAAAGAAACATGAATTTGTCAGTTTGAATAGTTCAAAACAGCGTTTTTCTATGTTTTTTCATGTTTAAAACAGCAATTTTATCGTCATTTCTCATAAATCGCCGTTTCACACGAAAGAAACATGAATTTGTCAGTTTGAATAGTTCAAAACAGCGTTTTTCTATGTTTTTGCAAGTTTAAAACAGCAATTTTATCGTCATTTCTCATAAATCGCCGTTTCACACGAAAGAAACATGAATTTGTCAGTTTGAATAGTTCAAAACAGCGTTTTTCTATGTTTTTTCATGTTTAAAACAGCAATTTTATCGTCATTTCTCATAAATCGCCGTTTCACACGAAAGAAACCTGAATTTATCAGTTTGAATAGTTCAAAACAGCGTTTTTCTATGTTTTTGCAAGTTTAAAACAGCAGTTTTATCGTGATTTCACAAAAATCCACCGTTTCGAACGAAAGAAACCTGAATTTATCAGTTTGAATAGTTAAAAACAGCGTTTTTCTATGTTTTTGCAAGTTTAAAACAGCAATTTTATCGTCATTTCTCATAAATCGCCGTTTCACACGAAAGAAACATGAATTTGTCAGTTTGAATAGTTCAAAACAGCGTTTTTCCTTGTTTTTTCATGTTTAAAACAGCAATTTTATCGTCATTTCTCATAAATCGCCGTTTCACACGAAAGAAACATGAATTTATCAGTTTGAATAGTTCAAAACAGCGTTTTTCTATGTTTTTGCAAGTTTAAAACAGCAGTTTTATCGTGATTTCACAAAAATCCACCGTTTCGAACGAAAGAAACCTGAATTTATCAGTTTGAATAGTTAAAAACTGCGTTTTTCTATGTTTTTGCAAGTTTAAAACAGCAATTTTATCGTCATTTCTCATAAATCGCCGTTTCACACGAAAGAAACATGAATTTATCAGTTTGAATAGTTAAAAACAGCGTTTTTCTATGTTTTTGCAAGTTTAAAACAGCAATTTTATCGTCATTTCTCATAAATCGCCGTTTCACACGAAAAAACATGAATTTGTCAGTTTGAATAGTTCAAAACAGCGTTTTTCTATGTTTTTGCAAGTTTAAAACAGCAATTTTATCGTCATTTCTCATAAATCGCCGTTTCACACGAAAGAAACATGAATTTGTCAGTTTGAATAGTTCAAAACAGCGTTTTTCTATGTTTTTGCAAGTTTAAAACAGCAGTTTTATCGTGATTTCACAAAAATCCACCGTTTCGAACGAAAGAAACCTGAATTTATCAGTTTGAATAGTTAAAAACAGCGTTTTTCTATGTTTTTGCAAATTTAAAACAGCAATTTTATCGTCATTTCTCATAAATCGCCGTTTCACACGAAAGAAACATGAATTTGTCAGTTTGAATAGTTCAAAACAGCGTATTTCTATGTTTTTGCAAGTTTAAAACAGCAATTTTATCGTCATTTCTCATAAATCGCCGTTTCACACGAAAGAAACATGAATTTGTCAGTTTGAATAGTTCAAAACAGCGTTTTTCTATGTTTTTTCATGTTTAAAACAGCAATTTTATCGTCATTTCTCATAAATCGCCGTTTCACACGAAAGAAACCTGAATTTATCAGTTTGAATAGTTCAAAACAACGTTTTTCTATGTTTTTGCAAGTTTAAAACAGCAGTTTTATCGTGATTTCACAAAAAACCACGGTTTCGAACGAAAGAAACCTGAATTTATCAGTTTGAATAGTTAAAAACAGCGTTTTTCTATGTTTTTGCAAGTTTAAAACAGCAATTTTATCGTCATTTCTCATAAATCGCCGTTTCACACGAAAGAAACATGAATTTGTCAGTTTGAATAGTTCAAAACAGCGTTTTTCTATGTTTTTTCATGTTTAAAACAGCAATTTTATCGTCATTTCTCATAAATCGCCGTTTCACACGAAAGAAACCTGAATTTATCAGTTTGAATAGTTCAAAACAGCGTTTTTCTATGTTTTTGCAAGTTTAAAACAGCAGTTTTATCGTGATTTCACAAAAATCCACCGTTTCGAACGAAAGAAACCTGAATTTATCAGTTTGAATAGTTAAAAACAGCGTTTTTCTATGTTTTTGCAAGTTTAAAACAGCAATTTTATCGTCATTTCTCATAAATCGCCGTTTCACACGAAAGAAACATGAATTTATCAGTTTGAATAGTTAAAAACAGCGTTTTTCTATGTTTTTGCAAGTTTAAAACAGCAGTTTTATCGTGATTTCACAAAAATCCACCGTTTCGAACGAAAGAAACCTGAATTTATCAGTTTGAATAGTTAAAAACTGCGTATTTCTATGTTTTTGCAAGTTTAAAACAGCAATTTTATCGTCATTTCTCATAAATCGCCGTTTCACACGAAAGAAACATGAATTTATTAGTTTGAATAGTTCAAAACAGCGTTTTTCTATGTTTTTGCTAGTTTAAAACAGCAGTTTTATCGTGATTTCACAAAAATCCACCGTTTCGAACGAAAGAAACCTGAATTTATCATTTTGAATAGTTAAAAACTGCGTTTTTCTATGTTTTTGCAAGTTTAAAACAGCAATTTTATCGTCATTTCTCATAAATCGCCGTTTCACACGAAAGAAACATGAATTTATCAGTTTGAATAGTTAAAAACAGCGTTTTTCTATGTTTTTGCAAGTTTAAAACAGCAATTTTATTGTCATTTCTCATAAATCGCCGTTTCACACGAAAGAAACATGATTTGTCAGTTTGAATAGTTCAAAACAGCGTTTTTCTATGTTTTTGCAAGTTTAAAACAGCAATTTTATCGTCATTTCTCATAAATCGCCGTTTCACACGAAAGAAACATGAATTTGTCAGTTTGAATAGTTCAAAACAGCGTTTTTCTATGTTTTTTCATGTTTAAAACAGCAATTTTATCGTCATTTCTCATAAATCGCCGTTTCACACGAAAGAAACATGAATTTGTCAGTTTGAATAGTTCAAAACAGCGTTTTTCTATGTTTTTGCAAGTTTAAAACAGCAATTTTATCGTCATTTCTCATA
This sequence comes from Poecilus cupreus, assembly GCA_963942605.1. NCBI lineage: Eukaryota > Metazoa > Arthropoda > Insecta > Coleoptera > Carabidae > Poecilus > Poecilus cupreus. The sequence continues at coordinate 62,607 of CAWWDY010000115.1, read as the reverse complement.
AATCGCCGTTTCACACGAAAGAAACATGAATTTGTCAGTTTGAATAGTTCAAAACAGCGTTTTTCTATGTTTTTTCATGTTTAAAACAGCAATTATATCGTCATTTCTCATAAATCGCCGTTTCACACGAAAGAAACCTGAATTTATCAGTTTGAATAGTTCAAAACAGCGTTTTTCTATGTTTTGGCAAGTTTAAAACAGCAGTTTTATCGTGATTTCACAAAAATCCACCGTTTCGAACGAAAGAAACCTGAATTTATCAGTTTGAATAGTTAAAAACAGCGTTTTTCTATGTTTTTGCAAGTTTAAAACAGCAATTTTATCGTCATTTCTCATAAATCGCCGTTTCACACGAAAGAAACATGAATTTGTCAGTTTGAATATTTCAAAACAGCGTTTTTCCTTGTTTTTTTATGTTTAAAACAGCAATTTTATCGTCATTTCTCATAAATCGCCGTTTCACACGAAAGAAACATGAATTTATCAGTTTGAATAGTTCAAAACAGCGTTTTTCTATGTTTTTGCAAGTTTAAAACAGCAGTTTTATCGTGATTTCACAAAAATCCACCGTTTCGAACGAAAGAAACCTGAATTTATCAGTTTGAATAGTTAAAAACTGCGTTTTTCTATGTTTTTGCAAGTTTAAAACAGCAATTTTATCGTCATTTCTCATAAATCGCCGTTTCACACGAAAGAAACATGAATTTATCAGTTTGAATAGTTAAAAACAGCGTTTTTCTATGTTTTTGCAAGTTTAAAACAGCAATTTTATCGTCATTTCTCATAAATCGCCGTTTCACACGAAAAAACATGAATTTGTCAGTTTGAATAGTTCAAAACAGCGTTTTTCTATGTTTTTGCAAGTTTAAAACAGCAATTTTATCGTCATTTCTCATAAATCGCCGTTTCACACGAAAGAAACATGAATTTGTCAGTTTGAATAGTTCAAAACAGCGTTTTTCTATGTTTTTGCAAGTTTAAAACAGCAGTTTTATCGTGATTTCACAAAAATCCACCGTTTCGAACGAAAGAAACCTGAATTTATCAGTTTGAATAGTTAAAAACAGCGTTTTTCTATGTTTTTGCAAGTTTAAAACAGCAATTTTATCGTCATTTCTCATAAATCGCCGTTTCACACAAAAGAAACATGAATTTGTCAGTTTGAATAGTTCAAAACAGCGTTTTTCTATGTTTTTGCAAGTTTAAAACAGCAATTTTATCGTCATTTCTCATAAATCGCCGTTTCACACGAAAGAAACATGAATTTGTCAGTTTGAATAGTTCAAAACAGCGTTTTTCTATGTTTTTTCATGTTTAAAACAGCAATTTTATCGTCATTTCTCATAAATCGCCGTTTCACACGAAAGAAACCTGAATTTATTAGTTTGAATAGTTCAAAACAGCGTTTTTCTATGTTTTTGCAAGTTTAAAACAGCAGTTTTATCGTGATTTCACAAAAATCCACCGTTTCGAACGAAAGAAACCTGAATTTATCAGTTTGAATAGTTAAAAACTGCGTTTTTCTATGTTTTTGCAAGTTTAAAACAGCAATTTTATCGTCATTTCTCATAAATCGCCGTTTCACACGAAAGAAACATGAATTTATCAGTTTGAATAGTTAAAAACAGCGTTTTTCTATGTTTTTGCAAGTTTAAAACGGCAATTTTATCGTCATTTCTCATAAATCGCCGTTTTACACGAAAGAAACATGAATTTGTCAGTTTGAATAGTTCAAAACAGCGTTTTTCTATGTTTTTGCAAGTTTAAAACAGCAATTTTATCGTCATTTCTCATAAATCGCCGTTTCACACGAAAGAAACATGAATTTGTCAGTTTGAATAGTTCAAAACAGCGTTTTTCTATGTTTTTTCATGTTTAAAACAGCAATTTTATCGTCATTTCTCATAAATCGCCGTTTCACACGAAAGAAACCTGAATTTATCAGTTTGAATAGTTCAAAACAGCGTTTTTCTATGTTTTTGCAAGTTTAAAACAGCAGTTTTATCGTGATTTCACAAAAATCCACCGTTTCGAACGAAAGAAACCTGAATTTATCAGTTTGAATAGTTAAAAACTGCGTTTTTCTATGTTTTTGCAAGTTTAAAACAGCAATTTTATCGTCATTTCTCATAAATCGCCGTTTCACACGAAAGAAACATGAATTTATCAGTTTGAATAGTTAAAAACAGCGTTTTTCTATGTTTTTGCAAGTTTAAAACGGCAATTTTATCGTCATTTCTCATAAATCGCCGTTTTACACGAAAGAAACATGAATTTGTCAGTTTGAATAGTTCAAAACAGCGTTTTTCTATGTTTTTGCAAGTTTAAAACAGCAATTTTATCGTCATTTCTCATAAATCGCCGTTTCACACGAAAGAAACATGAATTTGTCAGTTTGAATAGTTCAAAACAGCGTTTTTCTATGTTTTTTCATGTTTAAAACAGCAATTTTATCGTCATTTCTCATAAATCGCCGTTTCACACGAAAGAAACCTGAATTTATCAGTTTGAATAGTTCAAAACAGCGTTTTTCTATGTTTTTGCAAGTTTAAAACAGCAGTTTTATCGTGATTTCACAAAAATCCACCGTTTCGAACGAAAGAAACCTGAATTTATCAGTTTGAATAGTTAAAAACTGCGTTTTTCTATGTTTTTGCAAGTTTAAAACAGCAATTTTATCGTCATTTCTCATAAATCGCCGTTTCACACGAAAGAAACATGAATTTGTCAGTTTGAATAGTTCAAAACAGCGTTTTTCTATGTTTTTGCAAGTTTAAAACGGCAATTTTATCGTCATTTCTCATAAATCGCCGTTTCACACGAAAGAAACCTGAATTTATCAGTTTGAATAGTTCAAAACAGCGTTTTTCTATGTTTTTGCAAGTTTAAAACAGCAGTTTTATCGTGATTTCACAAAAATCCACCGTTTCGAACGAAAGAAACCTGAATTTATCAGTTTGAATAGTTAAAAACAGCGTTTTTCTATGTTTTTGCAAGTTTAAAACAGCAATTTTATCGTCATTTCTCATAAATCGCCGTTTCACACGAAAGAAACATGAATTTGTCAGTTTGAATAGTTCAAAACAGCGTATTTCTATGTTTTTGCAAGTTTAAAACAGCAATTTTATCGTCATTTCTCATAAATCGCCGTTTCACACGAAAGAAACATGAATTTGTCAGTTTGAATAGTTCAAAACAGCGTTTTTCTATGTTTTTTCATGTTTAAAACAGCAATTTTATCGTCATTTCTCATAAATCGCCGTTTCACACGAAAGAAACCTGAATTTATCAGTTTGAATAGTTCAAAACAACGTTTTTCTATGTTTTTGCAAGTTTAAAACAGCAGTTTTATCGTGATTTTACAAAAATCCACCGTTTCGAACGAAAGAAACCTGAATTTATCAGTTTGAATAGTTAAAAACAGCGTTTTTCTATGTTTTTGCAAGTTTAAAACAGCAATTTTATCGTCATTTCTCATAACTCGCCGTTTCACACGAAAGAAACATGAATTTGTCAGTTTGAATAGTTCAAAACAGCGTTTTTCTATGTTTTTTCATGTTTAAAACAGCAATTTTATCGTCATTTCTCATAAATCGCCGTTTCACACGAAAGAAACCTGAATTTATCAGTTTGAATAGTTCAAAACAGCGTTTTTCTATGTTTTTGCAAATTTAAAACAGCAGTTTTATCGTGATTTCACAAAAATCCACCGTTTCGAACGAAAGAAACCTGAATTTATCAGTTTGAATAGTTAAAAACAGCGTTTTTCTATGTTTTTGCAAGTTTAAAACAGCAATTTTATCGTCATTACTCATAAATCGCCGTTTCACACGAAAGAAACATGAATTTGTCAGTTTGAATAGTTCAAAACAGCGTTTTTCTATGTTTTTTCATGTTTAAATCAGCAATTTTATCGTCATTTCTCATAAATCGCCGTTTCACACGAAAGAAACATGAATTTATCAGTTTGAATAGTTCAAAACAGCGTTTTTCTATGTTTTTGCAAGTTTAAAACAGCAGTTATATTGTGATTTCACAAAAATCCACCGTTTCGAACGAAAGAAACCTGAATTTATCAGTTTGAATAGTTAAAAACTGCGTTTTTCTATGTTTTTGCAAGTTTAAAACAGCAATTTTATCGTCATTTCTCATAAATCGCCGTTTCACACGAAAGAAACATGAATTTATCAGTTTGAATAGTTAAAAACAGCGTTTTTCTATGTTTTTGCAAGTTTAAAACAGCAATTTTATCGTCATTTCTCATAAATCGCCGTTTCACACGAAAGAAACATGAATTTGTCAGTTTGAATAGTTCAAAACAGCGTTTTTCTATGTTTTTGCAAGTTTAAAACAGCAATTTTATCGTCATTTCTCATAAATCGCCGTTTCACACGAAAGAAACATGAATTTGTCAGTTTGAATAGTTCAAAACAGCGTTTTTCTATGTTTTTTCATGTTTAAAACAGCAATTTTATCGTCATTTCTCATAAATCGCCGTTTCACACGAAAGAAACCTGAATTTATCAGTTTGAATAGTTCAAAACAGCGTTTTTCTATATTTTTGCAAGTTTAAAACAGCAGTTTTATCGTGATTTCACAAAAATCCACCGTTTCGAACAAAAGAAACCTGAATTTATCAGTTTGAATAGTTAAAAACAGCGTTTTTCTAGGTTTTTGCAAGTTTAAAACAGCAATTTTATCGTCATTTCTCATAAATCGCCGTTTCACACGAAAGAAACATGAATTTGTCAGTTTGAATAGTTCAAAACAGCGTTTTTCTATGTTTTTGCAAGTTTAAAACAGCAATTTTATCGTCATTTCTCATAAATCGCCGTTTCACACGAAAGAAACATGAATTTGTCAGTTTGAATAGTTCAAAACAGCGTTTTTCTATGTTTTTTCATGTTTAAAACAGCAATTTTATCGTCATTTCTCATAAATCGCCGTTTCACACGAAAGAAACCTGAATTTATCAGTTTGAATAGTTCAAAACAGCGTTTTTCTATATTTTTGCAAGTTTAAAACAGCAGTTTTATCGTGATTTCACAAAAATCCACCGTTTCGAACAAAAGAAACCTGAATTTATCAGTTTGAATAGTTAAAAACAGCGTTTTTCTATGTTTTTGCAAGTTTAAAACAGCAATTTTATCGTCATTTCTCATAAATCGCCGTTTCACACGAAAGAAACATGAATTTGTCAGTTTGAATAGTTCAAAACAGCGTTTTTCTATGTTTTTTCATGTTTAAAACAGCAATTTTATCGTCATTTCTCATAAATCGCCGTTTCACACGAAAGAAACATGAATTTATCAGTTTGAATAGTTCAAAACAGCGTTTTTCTATGTTTTTGCAAGTTTAAAACAGCAGTTTTATCGTGATTTCACAAAAATCCACCGTTTCGAACGAAAGAAACCTGAATTTATCAGTTTGAATAGTTAAAAACTGCGTTTTTCTATGTTTTTGCAAGTTTAAAACAGCAATTTTATCGTCATTTCTCATAAATCGCCGTTTCACACAAAAGAAACATGAATTTGTCAGTTTTAATAGTTCAAAACAGCGTTTTTCTATGTTTTTTCATGTTTAAATCAGCAATTTTATCGTCATTTCTCATAAATCGCCGTTTCACACGAAAGAAACCTGAATTTATCAGTTTGAATAGTTCAAAACAGCGTTTTTCTATATTTTTGCAAGTTTAAAACAGCAGTTTTATCGTGATTTCACAAAAATCCACCGTTTCGAACAAAAGAAACCTGAATTTATCAGTTTGAATAGTTAAAAACAGCGTTTTTCTATGTTTTTGCAAGTTTAAAACAGCAATTTTATCGTCATTTCTCATAAATCGCCGTTTCACACGAAAGAAACATGAATTTGTCAGTTTGAATAGTTAAAAACTGCGTTTTTCTATGTTTTTGCAAGTTTAAAACAGCAATTTTATCGTCATTTCTCATAAATCGCCGTTTCACACGAAAGAAACATGAATTTGTCAGTTTGAATAGTTCAAAACAGCGTTTTTCTATGTTTTTTCATGTTTAAAACAGCAATTTTATCGTCATTTCTCATAAATCGCCGTTTCACACGAAAGAAACCTGAATTTATCAGTTTGAATAGTTCAAAACAGCGTTTTTCTATATTTTTGCAAGTTTAAAACAGCAGTTTTATCGTGATTTCACAAAAATCCACCGTTTCGAACAAAAGAAACCTGAATTTATCAGTTTGAATAGTTAAAAACAGCGTTTTTCTATGTTTTTGCAAGTTTAAAACAGCAATTTTATCGTCATTTCTCATAAATCGCCGTTTCACACGAAAGAAACATGAATTTGTCAGTTTGAATAGTTCAAAACAGCGTTTTTCTATGTTTTTTCATGTTTAAAACAGCAATTTTATCGTCATTTCTCATAAATCGCCGTTTCACACGAAAGAAACATGAATTTATCAGTTTGAATAGTTCAAAACAGCGTTTTTCTATGTTTTTGCAAGTTTAAAACAGCAGTTTTATCGTGATTTCACAAAAATCCACCGTTTCGAACGAAAGAAACCTGAATTTATCAGTTTGAATAGTTAAAAACTGCGTTTTTCTATGTTTTTGCAAGTTTAAAACAGCAATTTTATCGTCATTTCTCATAAATCGCCGTTTCACACGAAAGAAACATGAATTTGTCAGTTTGAATAGTTCAAAACAGCGTTTTTCTATGTTTTTTCATGTTTAAATCAGCAATTTTATCGTCATTTCTCATAAATCGCCGTTTCACACGAAAGAAACATGAATTTATCAGTTTGAATAGTTCAAAACAGCGTTTTTCTATGTTTTTGCAAGTTTAAAACAGCAGTTATATTGTGATTACACAAAAATCCACCGTTTCGAACGAAAGAAACCTGAATTTATCAGTTTGAATAGTTAAAAACTGCGTTTTTCTATGTTTTTGCAAGTTTAAAACAGCAATTTTATCGTCATTTCTCATAAATCGCCGTTTCACACGAAAGAAACATGAATTTATCAGTTTGAATAGTTAAAAACAGCGTTTTTCTATGTTTTTGCAAGTTTAAAACAGCAATTTTATCGTCATTTCTCATAAATCGCCGTTTCACACGAAAGAAACATGAATTTGTCAGTTTGAATAGTTCAAAACAGCGTTTTTCTATGTTTTTGCAAGTTTAAAACAGCAATTTTATCGTCATTTCTCATAAATCGCCGTTTCACACGAAAGAAACATGAATTTGTCAGTTTGAATAGTTCAAAACAGCGTTTTTCTATGTTTTTTCATGTTTAAAACAGCAATTTTATCGTCATTTCTCATAAATCGCCGTTTCACACGAAAGAAACCTGAATTTATCAGTTTGAATAGTTCAAAACAGCGTTTTTCTATATTTTTGCAAGTTTAAAACAGCAGTTTTATCGTGATTTCACAAAAATCCACCGTTTCGAACAAAAGAAACCTGAATTTATCAGTTTGAATAGTTAAAAACAGCGTTTTTCTATGTTTTTGCAAGTTTAAAACAGCAATTTTATCGTCATTTCTCATAAATCGCCGTTTCACACGAAAGAAACATGAATTTGTCAGTTTGAATAGTTAAAAACTGCGTTTTTCTATGTTTTTGCAAGTTTAAAACAGCAATTTTATCGTCATTTCTCATAAATCGCCGTTTCACACGAAAGAAACATGAATTTATCAGTTTGAATAGTTAAAAACAGCGTTTTTCTATGTTTTTGCAAGTTTTAAAACGGCAATTTTATCGTCATTTCTCATAAATCGCCGTTTCACACGAAAGAAACATGAATTTGTCAGTTTGAATAGTTCAAAACAGCGTTTTTCTATGTTTTTGCAAGTTTAAAACAGCAATTTTATCGTCATTTCTCATAAATCGCCGTTTCACACGAAAGAAACATGAATTTGTCAGTTTGAATAGTTCAAAACAGCGTTTTTCTAGGTTTTTTCATGTTTAAAACAGCAATTTTATCGTCATTTCTCATAAATCGCCGTTTCACACGAAAGAAACCTGAATTTATCAGTTTGAATAGTTCAAAACAGCGTTTTTCTATGTTTTTGCAAGTTTAAAACAGCAGTTTTATCGTGATTTCACAAAAATCCACCGTTTCGAACGAAAGAAACCTGAATTTATCAGTTTGAATAGTTAAAAACTGCGTTTTTCTATGTTTTTGCAAGTTTAAAACAGCAATTTTATCGTCATTTCTCATAAATCGCCGTTTCACACGAAAGAAACATGAATTTGTCAGTTTGAATAGTTTAAAACAGCGTTTTTCTATGTTTTTTCATGTTTAAAACAGCAATTTTATCGTCATTTCTCATAAATCGCCGTTTCACACGAAAGAAACCTGAATTTATCAGTTTGAATAGTTCAAAACAGCGTTTTTCTATGTTTTTGCAAGTTTAAAACGGCAGTTTTATCGTGATTTCACAAAAATCCACCGTTTCGAACGAAAGAAACCTGAATTTATCAGTTTGAATAGTTAAAAACAGCGTTTTTCTATGTTTTTGCAAGTTTAAAACAGCAATTTTATCGTCATTTCTCATAAATCGCCGTTTCACACGAAAGAAACATGAATTTGTCAGTTTGAATAGTTCAAAACAGCGTTTTTCTATGTTTTTTCATGTTTAAAACAGCAATTTTATCGTCATTTCTCATAAATCGCCGTTTCACACGAAAGAAACATGAATTTATCAGTTTGAATAGTTCAAAACAGCGTTTTTTCTATGTTTTTGCAAGTTTAAAAAAGCAGTTTTATCGTGATTTCACAAAATCCACCGTTTCGAACGAAAGAAACCTGAATTTATCAGTTTGAATAGTTAAAAACTGCGTTTTTCTATGTTTTTGCAAGTTTAAAACAGCAATTTTATCGTCATTTCTCATAAATCGCCGTTTCACACGAAAGAAACATGAATTTATCAGTTTGAATAGTTAAAAACAGCGTTTTTCTATGTTTTTGCAAGTTTAAAACAGCAATTTTATCGTCATTTCTCATAAATCGCCGTTTCACACGAAAGAAACATGAATTTGTCAGTTTGAATAGTTCAAAACAGCGTTTTTCTATGTTTTTGCAAGTTTAAAACAGCAATTTTATCGTCATTTCTCATAAATCGCCGTTTCACACGAAAGAAACATGAATTTGTCAGTTTGAATAGTTCAAAACAGCGTTTTTCTATGTTTTTTCATGTTTAAAACAGCAATTTTATCGTCATTTCTCATAAATCGCCGTTTCACACGAAAGAAACCTGAATTTATCAGTTTGAATAGTTCAAAACAGCGTTTTTCTATGTTTTTGCAAGTTTAAAACAGCAGTTTTATCGTGATTTCATAAAAATCCACCGTTTCGAACGAAAGAAACCTGAATTTATCAGTTTGAATAGTTCAAAACAGCGTTTTTTCTATGTTTTTTCATGTTTAAATCAGCAATTTTATCGTCATTTCTCATAAATCGCCGTTTCACACGAAAGAAACATGAATTTATCAGTTTGAATAGTTCAAAACAGCGTTTTTCTATGTTTTTGCAAGTTTAAAACAGCAGTTATATTGTGATTACACAAAAATCCACCGTTTCGAACGAAAGAAACCTGAATTTATCAGTTTGAATAGTTAAAAACTGCGTTTTTCTATGTTTTTGCAAGTTTAAAACAGCAATTTTATCGTCATTTCTCATAAATCGCCGTTTCACACGAAAGAAACATGAATTTATCAGTTTGAATAGTTAAAAACAGCGTTTTTCTATGTTTTTGCAAGTTTAAAACAGCAATTTTATCGTCATTTCTCATAAATCGCCGTTTCACACGAAAGAAACATGAATTTGTCAGTTTGAATAGTTCAAAACAGCGTTTTTCTATGTTTTTGCAAGTTTAAAACAGCAATTTTATCGTCATTTCTCATAAATCGCCGTTTCACACGAAAGAAACATGAATTTGTCAGTTTGAATAGTTCAAACAGCGTTTTTCTATGTTTTTTTCATGTTTAAAACAGCAATTTTATCGTCATTTCTCATAAATCGCCGTTTCACACGAAAGAAACCTGAATTTATCAGTTTGAATAGTTCAAAACAGCGTTTTTCTATATTTTTGCAAGTTTAAAACAGCAGTTTTATCGTGATTTCACAAAATCCACCGTTTCGAACAAAAGAAACCTGAATTTATCAGTTTGAATAGTTAAAAACAGCGTTTTTCTATTTTTTTGCAAGTTTAAAACAGCAATTTTATCGTCATTTCTCATAAATCGCCGTTTCACACGAAAGAAACATGAATTTTGTCAGTTTGAATAGTTAAAAACTGCGTTTTTCTATGTTTTTTGCAAGTTTAAAACAGCAATTTTATCGTCATTTCTCATAAATCGCCGTTTCACACGAAAGAAACATGAATTTATCAGTTTGAATAGTTAAAAACAGCGTTTTTCTATGTTTTTGCAAGTTTTAAAACGGCAATTTTATCGTCATTTCTCATAAATCGCCGTTTCACACGAAAGAAACATGAATTTGTCAGTTTGAATAGTTCAAAACAGCGTTTTTCTATGTTTTTGCAAGTTTAAAACAGCAATTTTATCGTCATTTCTCATAAATCGCCGTTTCACACGAAAGAAACATGAATTTGTCAGTTTGAATAGTTCAAAACAGCGTTTTTCTAGGTTTTTTCATGTTTAAAACAGCAATTTTATCGTCATTTCTCATAAATCGCCGTTTCACACGAAAGAAACCTGAATTTATCAGTTTGAATAGTTCAAAACAGCGTTTTTCTATGTTTTTGCAAGTTTAAAACAGCAGTTTTATCGTGATTTCACAAAAATCCACCGTTTCGAACGAAAGAAACCTGAATTTATCAGTTTGAATAGTTAAAAACTGCGTTTTTCTATGTTTTTGCAAGTTTAAAACAGCAATTTTATCGTCATTTCTCATAAATCGCCGTTTCACACGAAAGAAACATGAATTTATCAGTTTGAATAGTTAAAAACAGCGTTTTTCTATGTTTTTGCAAGTTTTAAAACAGCAATTTTATCGTCATTTCTCATAAATCGCCGTTTCACACGAAAGAAACATGAATTTGTCAGTTTGAATAGTTCAAAACAGCGTTTTTCTATGTTTTTTGCAAGTTTAAAACAGCAATTTTATCGTCATTTCTCATAAATCGCCGTTTCACACGAAAGAAACATGAATTTGTCAGTTTGAATAGTTCAAAACAGCGTTTTTCTATGTTTTTTCATGTTTAAAACAGCAATTTTATCGTCATTTCTCATAAATCGCCGTTTCACACGAAAGAAACCTGAATTTATCAGTTTGAATAGTTCAAAACAGCGTTTTTCTATATTTTTGCAAGTTTAAAACAGCAGTTTTATCGTGATTTCACAAAAATCCACCGTTTCGAACGAAAGAAACATGAATTTGTCAGTTTGAATAGTTTAAAACAGCGTTTTTCTATGTTTTTTCATGTTTAAAACAGCAATTTTATCGTCATTTCTCATAAATCGCCGTTTCACACGAAAGAAACCTGAATTTATCAGTTTGAATAGTTCAAACAGCGTTTTTTCTATGTTTTTGCAAGTTTAAAACAGCAGTTTTATCGTGATTTCACAAAAATCCACCGTTTCGAACGAAAGAAACCTGAATTTATCAGTTTGAATAGTTAAAAACAGCGTTTTTTCTATGTTTTTGCAAGTTTAAAACAGCAATTTTATCGTCATTTCTCATAAATCGCCGTTTCACACGAAAGAAACATGAATTTGTCAGTTTGAATAGTTCAAAACAGCGTTTTTCTATGTTTTTTCATGTTTAAAACAGCAATTTTATCGTCATTTCTCATAAATCGCCGTTTCACACGAAAGAAACATGAATTTAATCAGTTTGAATAGTTCAAAACAGCGTTTTTCTATGTTTTTGCAAGTTTAAAAAGCAGTTTTATCGTGATTTCACAAAAATCCACCGTTTCGAACGAAAGAAACCTGAATTTATCAGTTTGAATAGTTAAAAACTGCGTTTTTCTATGTTTTTGCAAGTTTAAAACAGCAATTTTATCGTCATTTCTCATAAATCGCCGTTTCACACGAAAGAAACATGAATTTATCAGTTTGAATAGTTAAAAACAGCGTTTTTCTATGTTTTTGCAAGTTTAAAACAGCAATTTTATCGTCATTTCTCATAAATCGCCGTTTCACACGAAAGAAACATGAATTTGTCAGTTTGAATAGTTCAAAACAGCGTTTTTCTATGTTTTTGCAAGTTTAAAACAGCAATTTTATCGTCATTTCTCATAAATCGCCGTTTCACACGAAAGAAACATGAATTTGTCAGTTTGAATAGTTCAAAACAGCGTTTTTCTATGTTTTTTCATGTTTAAAACAGCAATTTTATCGTCATTTCTCATAAATCGCCGTTTCACACGAAAGAAACCTGAATTTATCAGTTTGAATAGTTCAAAACAGCGTTTTTCTATGTTTTTGCAAGTTTAAAACAGCAGTTTTATCGTGATTTCATAAAAATCCACCGTTTCGAACGAAAGAAACCTGAATTTATCAGTTTGAATAGTTAAAAACAGCGTTTTTCTATGTTTTTGCAAGTTTAAAACAGCAATTTTATCGTCATTTCTCATAAATCGCCGTTTCACACGAAAGAAACATGAATTTGTCAGTTTGAATAGTTCAAAACAGCGTTTTTCTATGTTTTTTCATGTTTAAAACAGCAATTTTATCGTCATTTCTCATAAATCGCCGTTTCACACGAAAGAAACATGAATTTATCAGTTTGAATAGTTCAAAACAGCGTTTTTCTATGTTTTTGCAAGTTTAAAACAGCAGTTTTATCGTGATTTCACAAAAATCCACCGTTTCGAACGAAAGAAACCTGAATTTATCAGTTTGATTAGTTAAAAACTGCGTTTTTCTATGTTTTTGCAAGTTTAAAACAGCAATTTTATCGTCATTTCTCATAAATCGCCGTTTCACACGAAAGAAACATGAATTTATCAGTTTGAATAGTTAAAAACAGCGTTTTTCTATGTTTTTGCAAGTTTAAAACAGCAATTTTATCGTCATTTCTCATAAATCGCCGTTTCACACGAAAGAAACATGAATTTATCAGTTTGAATAGTTCAAAACAGCGTTTTTCTATGTTTTTGCAAGTTTAAAACAGCAATTTTATCGTCATTTCTCATAAATCGCCGTTTCACACGAAAGAAACATGAATTTGTCAGTTTGAATAGTTCAAAACAGCGTTTTTCTATGTTTTTTCATGTTTAAAACAGCAATTTTATCGTCATTTCTCATAAATCGCCGTTTCACACGAAAGAAACATGAATTTATCAGTTTGAATAGTTCAAAACAGCGTTTTTCTATGTTTTTGCAAGTTTAAAACAGCAATTTTATCGTCATTTCTCATAAATCGCCGTTTCACACGAAAGAAACATGAATTTGTCAGTTTGAATAGTTCAAAACAGCGTTTTTCTATGTTTTTTCATGTTTAAAACAGCAATTTTATCGTCATTTCTCATAAATCGCCGTTTCACACGAAAGAAACATGAATTTATCAGTTTGAATAGTTCAAAACAGCGTTTTTCTATGTTTTTGCAAGTTTAAAACAGCAGTTTTATCGTGATTTCACAAAAATCCACCGTTTCGAACGAAAGAAACCTGAATTTATCAGTTTGAATAGTTAAAAACTGCGTTTTTCTATGTTTTTGCAAGTTTAAAACAGCAATTTTATCGTCATTTCTCATAAATCGCCGTTTCACACGAAAGAAACATGAATTTATCAGTTTGAATAGTTAAAAACAGCGTTTTTCTATGTTTTTGCAAGTTTAAAACAGCAATTTTATCGTCATTTCTCATAAATCGCCGTTTCACACGAAAGAAACCTGAATTTATCAGTTTGAATAGTTCAAAACAGCGTTTTTCTATGTTTTTGCAAGTTTAAAACAGCAGTTTTATCGTGATTTCACAAAAATCCACCGTTTCGAACGAAAGAAACCTGAATTTATCAGTTTGAATAGTTAAAAGCAGCGTTTTTCCATGTTTTTGCAAGTTTAAAACAGCAATTTTATCGTCATTTCTCATAAATCGCCGTTTCACACAAAAGAAACATGAATTTGTCAGTTTGAATAGTTCAAAACAGCGTTTTTCTATGTTTTTTCATGTTTAAAACAGCAATTTTATCGTCATTTCTCATAAATCGCCGTTTCACACGAAAGAAACATGAATTTGTCAGTTTGAATAGTTCAAAACAGCGTTTTTCTATGTTTTTGCAAGTTTAAAACAGCAATTTTATCGTCATTTCTCATAAATCGCCGTTTCACACGAAAGAAACATGAATTTGTCAGTTTGAATAGTTCAAAACAGCGTTTTTCTATGTTTTTTCATGTTTAAAACAGCAATTTTATCGTCATTTCTCATAAATCGCCGTTTCACACGAAAGAAACCTGAATTTATCAGTTTGAATAGTTCAAAACAGCGTTTTTCTATGTTTTTGCAAGTTTAAAACAGCAGTTTTATCGTGATTTCACAAAAATCCACCGTTTCGAACGAAAGAAACCTGAATTTATCAGTTTGAATAGTTTAAAAACAGCGTTTTTCTATGTTTTTGCAAGTTTAAAACAGCAATTTTATCGTCATTTCTCATAAATCGCCGTTTCACACGAAAGAAACATGAATTTGTCAGTTTGAATAGTTCAAAACCGCGTTTTTCTATGTTTTTTCATGTTTAAAACAGCAATTTTATCGTCATTTCTCATAAATCGCCGTTTCACACGAAAGAAACATGAATTTATCAGTTTGAATAGTTCAAAACAGCGTTTTTCTATGTTTTTGCAAGTTTAAAACAGCAGTTTTATCGTGATTTCACAAAAATCCACAGTTTCTAACGAAAGAAACCTGAATTTATCAGTTTGAATAGTTAAAAACTGCGTTTTTCTATGTTTTTGCAAGTTTAAAACAGCAATTTTATCGTCATTTCTCATAAATCGCCGTTTCACACGTAAGAAACATGAATTTATCAGTTTGAATAGTTAAAAACAGCGTTTTTCTATGTTTTTGCAAGTTTAAAACAGCAATTTTATCGTCATTTCTCATAAATCGCCGTGTCACACGAAAGAAACATGAATTTGTCAGTTTGAATAGTTCAAAACAGCGTTTTTCTATGTTTTTGCAAGTTTAAAACAGCAATTTTATCGTCATTTCTCATAAATCGCCGTTTCACACGAAAGAAACATGAATTTGTCAGTTTGAATAGTTCAAAACAGCGTTTTTCTATGTTTTTTCATGTTTAAAACAGCAATTTTATCGTCATTTCTCATAAATCGCCGTTTCACACGAAAGAAACCTGAATTTATCAGTTTGAATAGTTCAAAACAGCGTTTTTCTATGTTTTTGCAAGTTTAAAACAGCAGTTTTATCGTGATTTCACAAAAATCCACCGTTTAGAACGAAAGAAACCTGAATTTATCAGTTTGAATAGTTAAAAACAGCGTTTTTCTATGTTTTTGCAAGTTTAAAACAGCAATTTTTTTCGTCATTTCTCATAAATCGCCGTTTCACACGAAAGAAACATGAATTTGTCAGTTTGAATAGTTCAAAACAGCGTTTTTCTATGTTTTTTCATGTTTAAAACAGCAATTTTATCGTCATTTCTCATAAATCGCCGTTTCACACGAAAGAAACATGAATTTATCAGTTTGAATAGTTCAAAACAGCGTTTTTCTATGTTTTTGCAAGTTTAAAGCAGCAGTTTTATCGTGATTTCACAAAAATCCACCGTTTCGAACGAAAGAAACCTGAATTTATCAGTTTGAATAGTTAAAAACTGCGTTTTTCTATGTTTTTGCAAGTTTAAAACAGCAATTTTATCGTCATTTCTAATAAATCGCCGTTTCACACGAAAGAAACATGAATTTATTAGTTTGAATAGTTAAAAACAGCGTTTTTCTATGTTTTTGCAAGTTTAAAACTGCAATTTTATCGTCATTTCTCATAAATCGCCGTTTCACACGAAAGAAACATGAATTTGTCAGTTTGAATAGTTCAAAACAGCGTTTTTCTATGTTTTTGCAAGTTTAAAACAGCAATTTTATTGTCATTTCTCATAAATCGCCGTTTCACACGAAAGAAACATGAATTTGTCAGTTTGAATAGTTCAAAACAGCGTTTTTCTATGTTTTTTCATGTTTAAAACAGCAATTTTATCGTCATTTCTCATAAATCGCCGTTTCACACGAAAGAAACCTGAATTTATCAGTTTGAATAGTTCAAAACAGCGTTTTTCTATGTTTTTGCAAGTTTAAAACAGCAGTTTTATCGTGATTTCACAAAAATCCACCGTTTCGAACGAAAGAAACCTGAATTTATCAGTTTGAATAGTTAAAAACAGCGTTTTTCTATGTTTTTGCAAGTTTAAAACAGCAATTTTATCGTCATTTCTCATAAATCGCCGTTTCACACGAAAGAAACATGAATTTGTCAGTTTGAATAGTTCAAAACAGCGTTTTTCTATGTTTTTGCAAGTTTAAAACAGCAATTTTATCGTCATTTCTCATAAATCGCCGTTTCACACGAAAGAAACATGAATTTGTCAGTTTGAATAGTTCAAAACAGCGTTTTTCTATGTTTTTTCATGTTTAAAACAGCAATTTTATCGTCATTTCTCATAAATCGCCGTTTCACACGAAAGAAACATGAATTTATCAGTTTGAATAGTTCAAAACAGCGTTTTTCTATGTTTTTGCAAGTTTAAAGCAGCAGTTTTATCGTGATTTCACAAAAATCCACCGTTTCGAACGAAAGAAACCTGAATTTATCAGTTTGAATAGTTAAAAACTGCGTTTTTCTATGTTTTTGCAAGTTTAAAACAGCAATTTTATCGTCATTTCTAATAAATCGCCGTTTCACACGAAAGAAACATGAATTTATCAGTTTGAACAGCGTTTTTCTATGTTTTTGCAAGTTTAAAACTGCAATTTTATCGTCATTTCTCATAAATCGCCGTTTCACACGAAAGAAACATGAATTTGTCAGTTTGAATAGTTCAAAACAGCGTTTTTCTATGTTTTTGCAAGTTTAAAACAGCAATTTTATCGTCATTTCTCATAAATCGCCGTTTCACACGAAAGAAACATGAATTTGTCAGTTTGAATAGTTCAAAACAGCGTTTTTCTATGTTTTTTCATGTTTAAAACAGCAATTTTATCGTCATTTCTCATAAATCGCCGTTTCACACGAAAGAAACATGAATTTATCAGTTTGAATAGTTCAAAACAGCGTTTTTCTATGTTTTTGCAAGTTTAAAAAAGCAGTTTTATCGTGATTTCACAAAAATCCACCGTTTCGAACGAAAGAAACCTGAATTTATCAGTTTGAATAGTTAAAAACTGCGTTTTTCTATGTTTTTGCAAGTTTAAAACAGCAATTTTATCGTCATTTCTCATAAATCGCCGTTTCACACGAAAGAAACATGAATTTATCAGTTTGAATAGTTAAAAACAGCGTTTTTCTATGTTTTTGCAAGTTTAAAACAGCAATTTTATCGTCATTTCTCATAAATCGCCGTTTCACACGAAAGAAACATGAATTTGTCAGTTTGAATAGTTCAAAACAGCGTTTTTCTATGTTTTTGCAAGTTTAAAACAGCAATTTTATCGTCATTTCTCATAAATCGCCGTTTCACACGAAAGAAACAATTTGTCAGTTTGAATAGTTCAAAACAGCGTTTTTCTATGTTTTTTCATGTTTAAAACAGCAATTTTATCGTCATTTCTCATAAATCGCCGTTTCACACGAAAGAAACCTGAATTTATCAGTTTGAATAGTTCAAAACAGCGTTTTTCTATGTTTTTGCAAGTTTAAAACAGCAGTTTTATCGTGATTTCATAAAAATCCACCGTTTCGAACGAAAGAAACCTGAATTTATCAGTTTGAATAGTTAAAAACAGCGTTTTTCTATGTTTTTGCAAGTTTAAAACAGCAATTTTATCGTCATTTCTCATAAATCGCCGTTTCACACGAAAGAAACATGAATTTGTCAGTTTGAATAGTTCAAAACAGCGTTTTTCTATGTTTTTTCATGTTTAAAACAGCAATTTTATCGTCATTTCTCATAAATCGCCGTTTCACACGAAAGAAACATGAATTTATCAGTTTGAATAGTTCAAAACAGCGTTTTTCTATGTTTTTGCAAGTTTAAAACAGCAATTTTATCGTCATTTCTCATAAATCGCCGTTTCACACGAAAGAAACATGAATTTGTCAGTTTGAATAGTTCAAAACAGCGTTTTTCTATGTTTTTTCATGTTTAAAGCAGCAATTTTATCGTCATTTCTCATAAATCGCCGTTTCACACGAAAGAAACATGAATTTATCAGTTTGAATAGTTCAAAACAGCGTTTTTCTATGTTTTTGCAAGTTTAAAACAGCAATTTTATCGTCATTTCTCATAAATCGCCGTTTCACACGAAAGAAACATGAATTTGTCAGTTTGAATAGTTCAAAACAGCGTTTTTCTATGTTTTTTCATGTTTAAAACAGCAATTTTATCGTCATTTCTCATAAATCGCCGTTTCACACGAAAGAGACATGAATTTATCAGTTTGAATAGTTCAAAACAGCGTTTTTCTATGTTTTTGCAAGTTTAAAACAGCAATTTTATCGTGATTTCACAAAAATCCACCGTTTCGAACGAAAGAAACCTGAATTTATCAGTTTGAATAGTTAAAAACTGCGTTTTTCTATGTTTTTGCAAGTTTAAAACAGCAATTTTATCGTCATTTCTCATAAATCGCCGTTTCACACGAAAGAAACATGAATTTATCAGTTTGAATAGTTAAAAACAGCGTTTTTCTATGTTTTTGCAAGTTTAAAACAGCAATTTTATCGTCATTTCTCATAAATCGCCGTTTCACACGAAAGAAACCTGAATTTATCAGTTTGAATAGTTCAAAACAGCGTTTTTCTATGTTTTTGCAAGTTTAAAACAGCAGTTTTATCGTGATTTCACAAAAATCCACCGTTTCGAACGAAAGAAACCTGAATTTATCAGTTTGAATAGTTAAAAGCAGCGTTTTTCCATGTTTTTGCAAGTTTAAAACAGCAATTTTATCGTCATTTCTCATAAATCGCCGTTTCACACAAAAGAAACATGAATTTGTCAGTTTGAATAGTTCAAAACAGCGTTTTTCTATGTTTTTTCATGTTTAAAACAGCAATTTTATCGTCATTTCTCATAAATCGCCGTTTCACACGAAAGAAACATGAATTTATCAGTTTGAATAGTTCAAAACAGCGTTTTTCTATGTTTTTGCAAGTTTAAAACAGCAGTTTTATCGTGATTTCACAAAAATCCACCGTTTCGAACGAAAGAAACCTGAATTTATCAGTTTGAATAGTTAAAAACTGCGTTTTTCTATGTTTTTGCAAGTTTAAAACAGCAATTTTATCGTCATTTCTCATAAATCGCCGTTTCACACGAAAGAAACATGAATTTATCAGTTTGAATAGTTAAAAACAGCGTTTTTTCTATGTTTTTGCAAGTTTAAAACAGCAATTTTATCGTCATTTCTCATAAATCGCCGTTTCACACGAAAGAAACATGAATTTGTCAGTTTGAATAGTTCAAAACAGCGTTTTTCTATGTTTTTGCAAGTTTAAAACAGCAATTTTATCGTCATTTCTCATAAATCGCCGTTTCACACGAAAGAAACATGAATTTGTCAGTTTGAATAGTTCAAAACAGCGTTTTTCTATGTTTTTTCATGTTTAAAACAGCAATTTTATCGTCATTTCTCATAAATCGCCGTTTCACACGAAAGAAACCTGAATTTATCAGTTTGAATAGTTCAAAACAGCGTTTTTCTATGTTTTTGCAAGTTTAAAACAGCAGTTTTATCGTGATTTCACAAAAATCCACCGTTTCGAACGAAAGAAACCTGAATTTATCAGTTTGAATAGTTAAAAACAGCGTTTTTCTATGTTTTTGCAAGTTTAAAACAGCAATTTTATCGTCATTTCTCATAAATCGCCGTTTCACACGAAAGAAACATGAATTTGTCAGTTTGAATAGTTCAAAACCGCGTTTTTCTATGTTTTTTCATGTTTAAAACAGCAATTTTATCGTCATTTCTCATAAATCGCCGTTTCACACGAAAGAAACATGAATTTATCAGTTTGAATAGTTCAAAACAGCGTTTTTCTATGTTTTTGCAAGTTTAAAACAGCAGTTTTATCGTGATTTCACAAAAATCCACAGTTTCTAACGAAAGAAACCTGAATTTATCAGTTTGAATAGTTAAAAACTGCGTTTTTCTATGTTTTTGCAAGTTTAAAACAGCAATTTTATCGTCATTTCTCATAAATCGCCGTTTCACACGAAAGAAACATGAATTTGTCAGTTTGAATAGTTCAAAACAGCGTTTTTCTATGTTTTTTCATGTTTAAAACAGCAATTTTATCGTCATTTCTCATAAATCGCCGTTTCACACGAAAGAAACATGAATTTGTCAGTTTGAATAGTTCAAAACAGCGTTTTTCTATGTTTTTTCATGTTTAAAACAGCAATTTTATCGTCATTTCTCATAAATCGCCGTTTCACACGAAAGAAACCTGAATTTATCAGTTTGAATAGTTCAAAACAGCGTTTTTCTATGTTTTTGCAAGTTTAAAACAGCAGTTTTATCGTGATTTCACAAAAATCCACCGTTTAGAACGAAAGAAACATGAATTTGTCAGTTTGAATAGTTCAAAACAGCGTTTTTATGTTTTTTCATGTTTAAAACAGCAATTTTATCGTCATTTCTCATAAATCGCCGTTTCACACGAAAGAAACATGAATTTGTCAGTTTGAATAGTTCAAAACAGCGTTTTTCTATGTTTTTTCATGTTTAAAACAGCAATTTTATCGTCATTTCTCATAAATCGCCGTTTCACACGAAAGAAACATGAATTTATCAGTTTGAATAGTTCAAAACAGCGTTTTTCTATGTTTTTGCAAGTTTAAAACAGCAGTTTTATCGTGATTTCACAAAAATCCACCGTTTCGAACGAAAGAAACCTAAATTTACTATTTGAATAGTTAAAAACTGCGTTTTTCTATGTTTTTGCAAGTTTAAAACAGCAATTTTATCGTCATTTCTCATAAATCGCCGTTTCACACGAAAGAAACATGAATTTATCAGTTTGAATAGTTAAAAACAGCGTTTTTCTATGTTTTTGCAAGTTTAAAACAGCAATTTTATCGTCATTTCTCATAAATCGCCGTTTCACACGAAAGAAACATGAATTTGTCAGTTTGAATAGTTCAAAACAGCGTTTTTCTATGTTTTTGCAAGTTTAAAACAGCAATTTTATCGTCATTTCTCATAAATCGCCGTTTCACACGAAAGAAACATGAATTTGTCAGTTTGAATAGTTCAAAACAGCGTTTTTCTATGTTTTTTCATGTTTAAAACAGCAATTTTATCGTCATTTCTCATAAATCGCCGTTTCACACGAAAGAAACCTGAATTTATCAGTTTGAATAGTTCAAAACAGCGTTTTTCTATGTTTTTGCAAGTTTAAAACAGCAGTTTTATCGTGATTTCACAAAAATCCACCGTTTCGAACGAAAGAAACCTGAATTTATCAGTTTGAATAGTTAAAAACAGCGTTTTTCTATGTTTTTGCAAGTTTAAAACAGCAATTTTATCGTCATTTCTCATAAATCGCCGTTTCACACGAAAGAAACATGAATTTGTCAGTTTGAATAGTTCAAAACAGCGTTTTTCTATGTTTTTGCAAGTTTAAAACAGCAATTTTATCGTCATTTCTCATAAATCGCCGTTTCACACGAAAGAAACATGAATTTGTCAGTTTGAATAGTTCAAAACAGCGTTTTTCTATGTTTTTTCATGTTTAAAACAGCAATTTTATCGTCATTTCTCATAAATCGCCGTTTCACACGAAAGAAACCTGAATTTATCAGTTTGAATAGTTCAAAACAGCGTTTTTCTATGTTTTTGCAAGTTTAAAACAGCAGTTTTATCGTGATTTCACAAAAATCCACCGTTTCGAACGAAAGAAACCTGAATTTATCAGTTTGAATAGTTAAAAACAGCGTTTTTCTATGTTTTTGCAAGTTTAAACAGCAATTTTATCGTCATTTCTCATAAATCGCCGTTTCACACGAAAGAAACATGAATTTGTCAGTTTGAATAGTTCAAAACAGCGTTTTTCTATGTTTTTTCATGTTTAAAACAGCAATTTTATCGTCATTTCTCATAAATCGCCGTTTCACACGAAAGAAACATGAATTTATCAGTTTGAATAGTTCAAAACAGCGTTTTTCTATGTTTTTGCAAGTTTAAAACAGCAGTTTTATCGTGATTTCACAAAAATCCACCGTTTCGAACGAAAGAAACCTGAATTTATCAGTTTGAATAGTTAAAAACTGCGTTTTTCTATGTTTTTGCAAGTTTAAAACAGCAATTTTATCGTCATTTCTCATAAATCGCCGTTTCACACAAAAGAAACATGAATTTATCAGTTTGAATAGTTAAAAACAGCGTTTTTCTATGTTTTTGCAAGTTTAAAACAGCAATTTTATCGTCATTTCTCATAAATCGCCGTTTCACACGAAAGAAACATGAATTTGTCAGTTTGAATAGTTCAAAACAGCGTTTTTCTATGTTTTTGCAAGTTTAAAACAGCAATTTTATCGTCATTTCTCATAAATCGCCGTTTCACACGAAAGAAACATGAATTTGTCAGTTTGAATAGTTCAAAACAGCGTTTTTATGTTTTTTCATGTTTAAAACAGCAATTTTATCGTCATTTCTCATAAATCGCCGTTTCACACGAAAGAAACATGAATTTGTCAGTTTGAATAGTTCAAAACAGCGTTTTTCTATGTTTTTTCATGTTTAAAACAGCAATTTTATCGTCATTTCTCATAAATCGCCGTTTCACACGAAAGAAACATGAATTTATCAGTTTGAATAGTTCAAAACAGCGTTTTTCTATGTTTTTGCAAGTTTAAAACAGCAGTTTTATCGTGATTTCACAAAAATCCACCGTTTCGAAATAAAGAAACCTGAATTTATCAGTTTGATAGTTAAAAACTGCGTTTTTCTATGTTTTTGCAAGTTTAAAACAGCAATTTTATCGTCATTTCTCATAAATCGCCGTTTCACACGAAAGAAACATGAATTTATCAGTTTGAATAGTTCAAAACAGCGTTTTTCTATGTTTTTGCAAGTTTAAAACAGCAGTTTTATCGTGATTTCACAAAAATCCACCGTTTCGAACGAAAGAAACCTGAATTTATCAGTTTGAATAGTTAAAAACTGCGTTTTTCTATGTTTTTGCAAGTTTAAAACAGCAATTTTATCGTCATTTCTCATAAATCGCCGTTTCACACGAAAGAAACATGAATTTATCAGTTTGAATAGTTAAAAACAGCGTTTTTCTATGTTCTTGCAAGTTTAAAACGGCAATTTTATCGTCATTTCTCATAAATCGCCGTTTCACACGAAAGAAACATGAATTTGTCAGTTTGAATAGTTCAAAACAGCGTTTTTCTATGTTTTTGCAAGTTTAAAACAGCAATTTTATCGTCTTTTCTCATAAATCGCCGTTTCAAACGAAAGAAACATGAATTTGTCAGTTTGAATAGTTCAAAACAGCGTTTTTCTAGGTTTTTTCAAGTTTAAAACAGCAATTTTATCGTCATTTCTCATAAATCGCCGTTTCACACGAAAGAAACATGAATTTATCAGTTTGAATAGTTCAAAACAGCGTTTTTCTATGTTTTTGCAAGTTTAAAACAGCAGTTTTATCGTGATTTCACAAAAATCCACCGTTACGAACGAAAGAAACCTGAATTTATCAGTTTGAATAGTTAAAAACTGCGTTTTTCTATGTTTTTGCAAGTTTAAAACAGCAATTTTATCGTCATTTCTCATAAATCGCCGTTTCACACGAGAGAAACATGAATTTATCAGTTTGAATAGTTAAAAACAGCGTTTTTCTATGTTTTTGCAAGTTTAAAACGGCAATTTTATCGTCATTTCTCATAAATCGCCGTTTCACACGAAAGAAACATGAATTTGTCAGTTTGAATAGTTCAAAACAGCGTTTTTCTATGTTTTTGCAAGTTTAAAACAGCAATTTTATCGTCATTTCTCATAAATCGCCGTTTCACACGAAAGAAACATGAATTTGTCAGTTTGAATAGTTCAAAACAGCGTTTTTATGTTTTTTCATGTTTAAAACAGCAATTTTATCGTCATTTCTCATAAATCGCCGTTTCACACGAAAGAAACATGAATTTGTCAGTTTGAAAAGTTCAAAACAGCGTTTTTCTATGTTTTTTCATGTTTAAAACAGCAATTTTATCGTCATTTCTCATAAATCGCCGTTTCACACGAAAGAAACATGAATTTATCAGTTTGAATAGTTCAAAACAGCGTTTTTCTATGTTTTTGCAAGTTTAAAACAGCAGTTTTATCGTGATTTCACAAAAATCCACCGTTTCGAAATAAAGAAACCTGAATTTATCAGTTTGATAGTTAAAAACTGCGTTTTTCTATGTTTTTGCAAGTTTAAAACAGCAATTTTATCGTCATTTCTCATAAATCGCCGTTTCACACGAAAGAAACATGAATTTATCAGTTTGAATAGTTCAAAACAGCGTTTTTCTATGTTTTTGCAAGTTTAAAACAGCAGTTTTATCGTGATTTCACAAAAATCCACCGTTTCGAACGAAAGAAACCTGAATTTATCAGTTTGAATAGTTAAAAACTGCGTTTTTCTATGTTTTTGCAAGTTTAAAACAGCAATTTTATCGTCATTTCTCATAAATCGCCGTTTCACACGAAAGAAACATGAATTTATCAGTTTGAATAGTTAAAAACAGCGTTTTTCTATGTTCTTGCAAGTTTAAAACGGCAATTTTATCGTCATTTCTCATAAATCGCCGTTTCACACGAAAGAAACATGAATTTGTCAGTTTGAATAGTTCAAAACAGCGTTTTTCTATGTTTTTGCAAGTTTAAAACAGCAGTTTTATCGTGATTTCACAAAAATCCACCGTTACGAACGAAAGAAACCTGAATTTATCAGTTTGAATAGTTAAAAACTGCGTTTTTCTATGTTTTTGCAAGTTTAAAACAGCAATTTTATCGTCATTTCTCATAAATCGCCGTTTCACACGAGAGAAACATGAATTTATCAGTTTGAATAGTTAAAAACAGCGTTTTTCTATGTTTTTGCAAGTTTAAAACGGCAATTTTATCGTCATTTCTCATAAATCGCCGTTTCACACGAAAGAAACATGAATTTGTCAGTTTGAATAGTTCAAAACAGCGTTTTTCTATGTTTTTGCAAGTTTAAAACAGCAATTTTATCGTCATTTCTCATAAATCGCCGTTTCACACGAAAGAAACATGAATTTGTCAGTTTGAATAGTTCAAAACAGCGTTTTTATGTTTTTTCATGTTTAAAACAGCAATTTTATCGTCATTTCTCATAAATCGCCGTTTCACACGAAAGAAACATGAATTTGTCAGTTTGAATAGTTCAAAACAGCGTTTTTCTATGTTTTTTCATGTTTAAAACAGCAATTTTATCGTCATTTCTCATAAATCGCCGTTTCACACGAAAGAAACATGAATTTATCAGTTTGAATAGTTCAAAACAGCGTTTTTCTATGTTTTTGCAAGTTTAAAACAGCAGTTTTATCGTGATTTCACAAAAATCCACCGTTTCGAAATAAAGAAACCTGAATTTATCAGTTTGATAGTTAAAAACTGCGTTTTTCTATGTTTTTGCAAGTTTAAAACAGCAATTTTATCGTCATTTCTCATAAATCGCCGTTTCACACGAAAGAAACATGAATTTATCAGTTTGAATAGTTCAAAACAGCGTTTTTCTATGTTTTTGCAAGTTTAAAACAGCAGTTTTATCGTGATTTCACAAAAATCCACCGTTTCGAACGAAAGAAACCTGAATTTATCAGTTTGAATAGTTAAAAACTGCGTTTTTCTATGTTTTTGCAAGTTTAAAACAGCAATTTTATCGTCATTTCTCATAAATCGCCGTTTCACACGAAAGAAACATGAATTTATCAGTTTGAATAGTTAAAAACAGCGTTTTTCTATGTTCTTGCAAGTTTAAAACGGCAATTTTATCGTCATTTCTCATAAATCGCCGTTTCACACGAAAGAAACATGAATTTGTCAGTTTGAATAGTTCAAAACAGCGTTTTTCTATGTTTTTGCAAGTTTAAAACAGCAATTTTATCGTCTTTTCTCATAAATCGCCGTTTCACACGAAAGAAACATGAATTTGTCAGTTTGAATAGTTCAAAACAGCGTTTTTCTAGGTTTTTTCAAGTTTAAAACAGCAATTTTATCGTCATTTCTCATAAATCGCCGTTTCACACGAAAGAAACATGAATTTATCAGTTTGAATAGTTCAAAACAGCGTTTTTCTATGTTTTTGCAAGTTTAAAACAGCAGTTTTATCGTGATTTCACAAAAATCCACCGTTACGAACGAAAGAAACCTGAATTTATCAGTTTGAATAGTTAAAAACTGCGTTTTTCTATGTTTTTGCAAGTTTGAAACAGCAATTTTATCGTCATTTCTCATAAATCGCCGTTTCACACGAAAGAAACATGAATTTATCAGTTTGAATAGTTAAAAACAGCGTTTTTCTATGTTTTTGCAAGTTTAAAACGGCAATTTTATCGTCATTTCTCATAAATCGCCGTTTCACACGAAAGAAACATGAATTTGTCAGTTTGAATAGTTCAAAACAGCGTTTTTCTATGTTTTTGCAAGTTTAAAACAGCAATTTTATCGTCTTTTCTCATAAATCGCCGTTTCACACGAAAGAAACATGAATTTGTCAGTTTGAATAGTTCAAAACAGCGTTTTTCTAGGTTTTTTCATGTTTAAAACAGCAATTTTATCGTCATTTCTCATAAATCGCCGTTTCACACGAAAGAAACCTGAATTTATCAGTTTGAATAGTTCAAAACAGCGTTTTTCTATGTTTTTGCAAGTTTAAAACAGCAGTTTTATCGTGATTTCACAAAAATCCACCGTTTCGAACGAAAGAAACCTGAATTTATCAGTTTGAATAGTTAAAAACTGCGTTTTTCTATGTTTTTGCAAGTTTAAAACAGCAATTTTATCGTCATTTCTCATAAATCGC
The DNA here is from genome assembly GCA_963942605.1 of Poecilus cupreus. Classification (NCBI taxonomy): domain Eukaryota; kingdom Metazoa; phylum Arthropoda; class Insecta; order Coleoptera; family Carabidae; genus Poecilus; species Poecilus cupreus. The sequence goes on along the minus strand of CAWWDY010000115.1, from coordinate 35,454 downwards.
CGTTTCACACGAAAGAAACATGAATTTGTCAGTTTGAATAGTTCAAAACAGCGTTTTTCTATGTTTTTTCATGTTTAAAACAGCAATTTTATCGTCATTTCTCATAAATCGCCGTTTCACACGAAAGAAACCTGAATTTATCAGTTTGAATAGTTCAAAACAGCGTTTTTCTATGTTTTTGCAAGTTTAAAACAGCAGTTTTATCGTGATTTCACAAAAATCCACCGTTTCGAACGAAAGAAACCTGAATTTATCAGTTTGAATAGTTAAAAACAGCGTTTTTCTATGTTGTTGCAAGTTTAAAACAGCAATTTTATCGTCATTTCTCATAAATCGCCGTTTCACACGAAAGAAACATGAATTTGTCAGTTTGAATAGTTCAAAACAGCGTTTTTCTATGTTTTTTCATGTTTAAAACAGCAATTTTATCGTCATTTCTCATAAATCGCCGTTTCACACGAAAGAAACATGAATTTATCAGTTTGAATAGTTCAAAACAGCGTTTTTCTATGTTTTTGCAAGTTTAAAAAAGCAGTTTTATCGTGATTTCACAAAAATCCACCGTTTCGAACGAAAGAAACCTGAATTTATCAGTTTGAATAGTTAAAAACTGCGTTTTTCTATGTTTTTGCAAGTTTAAAACAGCAATTTTATCGTCATTTCTCATAAATCGCCGTTTCACACGAAAGAAACATGAATTTATCAGTTTGAATAGTTAAAAACAGCGTTTTTCTATGTTTTTGCAAGTTTAAAACAGCAATTTTATCGTCATTTCTCATAAATCGCCGTTTCACACGAAAGAAACATGAATTTGTCAGTTTGAATAGTTCAAAACAGCGTTTTTCTATGTTTTTTCATGTTTAAAACAGCAATTTTATCGTCATTTCTCATAAATCGCCGTTTCACACGAAAGAAACATGAATTTATCAGTTTGAATAGTTAAAAACAGCGTTTTTCTATGTTTTTGCAAGTTTAAAACAGCAATTTTATCGTCATTTCTCATAAATCGCCGTTTCACACGAAAGAAACATGAATTTATCAGTTTGAATAGTTCAAAACAGCGTTTTTCTATGTTTTTGCAAGTTTAAAATAGCAGTTTTATCGTGATTTCACAAAAATCCACCGTTTCGAACGAAAGAAACCTGAATTTATCAGTTTGAATAGTTAAAAACTGCGTTTTTCTATGTTTTTGCAAGTTTAAAACAGCAATTTTATCGTCATTTCTCATAAATCGCCGTTTCACACGAAAGAAACATGAATTTATCAGTTTGAATAGTTAAAAACAGCGTTTTTCTATGTTTTTGCAAGTTTAAAACAGCAATTTTATCGTCATTTCTCATAAATCGCCGTTTCACACGAAAGAAACCTGAATTTATCAGTTTGAATAGTTCAAAACAGCGTTTTTCTATGTTTTTGCAAGTTTAAAACAGCAGTTTTATCGTGATTTCACAAAAATCCACCGTTTCGAACGAAAGAAACCTGAATTTATCAGTTTGAATAGTTAAAAACAGCGTTTTTCTATGTTTTTGCAAGTTTAAAACAGCAATTTTATCGTCATTTCTCATAAATCGCCGTTTCACACAAAAGAAACATGAATTTGTCAGTTTGAATAGTTCAAAACAGCGTTTTTCTATGTTTTTTCATGTTTAAAACAGCAATTTTATCGTCATTTCTCATAAATCGCCGTTTCACACGAAAGAAACATGAATTTATCAGTTTGAATAGTTCAAAACAGCATTTTTCTATGTTTTTGCAAGTTTAAAACAGCAGTTTTATCGTGATTTCACAAAAATCCACCGTTTCGAACGAAAGAAACCTGAATTTATCAGTTTGAATAGTTAAAAACTGCGTTTTTCTATGTTTTTGCAAGTTTAAAACAGCAATTTTATCGTCATTTCTCATAAATCGCCGTTTCACACGAAAGAAACATGAATTTATCAGTTTGAATAGTTAAAAACAGCGTTTTTCTATGTTTTTGCAAGTTTAAAACAGCAATTTTATCGTCATTTCTCATAAATCGCCGTTTCACACGAAAGAAACATGAATTTGTCAGTTTGAATAGTTCAAAACAGCGTTTTTCTATGTTTTTGCAAGTTTAAAACAGCAATTTTATCGTCATTTCTCATAAATCGCCGTTTCACACGAAAGAAACATGAATTTGTCAGTTTGAATAGTTCAAAACAGCGTTTTTCTATGTTTTTTCATGTTTAAAACAGCAATTTTATCGTCATTTCTCATAAATCGCCGTTTCACACGAAAGAAACCTGAATTTATCAGTTTGAATAGTTCAAAACAGCGTTTTTCTATGTTTTTGCAAGTTTAAAACAGCAGTTTTATCGTGATTTCACAAAAATCGCCGTTTCACACGAAAGAAACCTGAATTTATCAGTTTGAATAGTTAAAAACAGCGTTTTTCTATGTTTTTGCAAGTTTAAAACAGCAATTTTATCGTCATTTCTCATAAATCGCCGTTTCACACGAAAGAAACATGAATTTGTCAGTTTGAATAGTTCAAAACCGCGTTTTTCTATGTTTTTTCATGTTTAAAACAGCAATTTTATCGTCATTTCTCATAAATCGCCGTTTCACACGAAAGAAACATGAATTTATCAGTTTGAATAGTTCAAAACAGCGTTTTTCTATGTTTTTGCAAGTTTAAAACAGCAGTTTTATCGTGATTTCACAAAAATCCACCGTTTCTAACGAAAGAAACCTGAATTTATCAGTTTGAATAGTTAAAAATTGCGTTTTTCTATGTTTTTGCAAGTTTAAAACAGCAATTTTATCGTCATTTCTCATAAATCGCCGTTTCACACGAAAGAAACATGAATTTATCAGTTTGAATAGTTAAAAACAGCGTTTTTCTATGTTTTTGCAAGTTTAAAACAGCAATTTTATCGTCATTTCTCATAAATCGCCGTTTCACACGAAAGAAACATGAATTTGTCAGTTTGAATAGTTCAAAACCGCGTTTTTCTATGTTTTTTCATGTTTAAAACAGCAATTTTATCGTCATTTCTCATAAATCGCCGTTTCACACGAAAGAAACATGAATTTATCAGTTTGAATAGTTCAAAACAGCGTTTTTCTATGTTTTTGCAAGTTTAAAACAGCAATTTTATCGTCATTTCTCATAAATCGCCGTTTCACACGAAAGAAACATGAATTTGTCAGTTTGAATAGTTCAAAACAGCGTTTTTCTATGTTTTTTCATGTTTAAAACAGCAATTTTATCGTCATTTCTCATAAATCGCCGTTTCACACGAAAGAAACCTGAATTTATCAGTTTGAATAGTTCAAAACAGCGTTTTTCTATGTTTTTGCAAGTTTAAAACAGCAGTTTTATCGTGATTTCACAAAAATCCACCGTTTCGAACGAAAGAAACCTGAATTTATCAGTTTGATAGTTAAAAACAGCGTTTTTCTATGTTTTTGCAAGTTTAAAACAGCAATTTTATCGTCATTTCTCATAAATCGCCGTTTCACACGAAAGAAACATGAATTTGTCAGTTTGAATAGTTCAAAACAGCGTTTTTCTATGTTTTTTCATGTTTAAAACAGCAATTTTATCGTCATTTCTCATAAATCGCCGTTTCACACGAAAGAAACCTGAATTTATCAGTTTGAATAGTTCAAAACAGCGTTTTTCTATGTTTTTGCAAGTTTAAAACAGCAGTTTTATCGTGATTTCACAAAAATCCACCGTTTCGAACGAAAGAAACCTGAATTTATCAGTTTGAATAGTTAAAAACAGCGTTTTTCTATGTTTTTGCAAGTTTAAAACAGCAATTTTATCGTCATTTCTCATAAATCGCCGTTTCACACGAAAGAAACATGAATTTGTCAGTTTGAATAGTTCAAAACAGCGTTTTTCTATGTTTTTGCAAGTTTAAAACAGCAATTTTATCGTCATTTCTCATAAATCGCCGTTTCACACGAAAGAAACATGAATTTGTCAGTTTGAATAGTTCAAAACAGCGTTTTTCTATGTTTTTGCAAGTTTAAAACAGCAATTTTATCGTCATTTCTCATAAATCGCCGTTTCACACGAAAGAAACATGAATTTATCAGTTTGAATAGTTAAAAACAGCGTTTTTCTATGTTTTTGCAAGTTTAAAACAGCAATTTTATCGTCATTTCTCATAAATCGCCGTTTCACACGAAAGAAACCTGAATTTATCAGTTTGAATAGTTAAAAACAGCGTTTTTCTATGTTTTTGCAAGTTTAAAACAGCAATTTTATCGTCATTTCTCATAAATCGCCGTTTCACACGAAAGAAACCTGAATTTATCAGTTTGAATAGTTCAAAACAGCGTTTTTCTATGTTTTTGCAAGTTTAAAACAGCAGTTTTATCGTGATTTCACAAAAATCCACCGTTTCGAACGAAAGAAACCTGAATTTATCAGTTTGAATAGTTAAAAACAGCGTTTTTCTATGTTTTTGCAAGTTTAAAACAGCAATTTTATCGTCATTTCTCATAAATCGCCGTTTCACACAAAAGAAACATGAATTTGTCAGTTTGAATAGTTCAAAACAGCGTTTTTCTATGTTTTTTCATGTTTAAAACAGCAATTTTATCGTCATTTCTCATAAATCGCCGTTTCAAACGAAAGAAACATGAATTTATCAGTTTGAATAGTTCAAAACAGCGTTTTTCTATGTTTTTGCAAGTTTAAAACAGCAGTTTTATCGTAATTTCACAAAAATCCACCGTTTCGAACGAAAGAAACCTGAATTTATCAGTTTGAATAGTTAAAAACTGCGTTTTTCTATGTTTTTGCAAGTTTAAAACAGCAATTTTATCGTCATTTCTCATAAATCGCCTTTTCACACGAAAGAAACATGAATTTATCAGTTTGAATAGTTAAAAACAGCGTTTTTCTATGTTTTTGCAAGTTTAAAACAGCAATTTTATCGTCATTTCTCATAAATCGCCGTTTCACACGAAAGAAACATGAATTTATCAGTTTGAATAGTTAAAAACAGCGTTTTTCTATGTTTTTGCAAGTTTAAAACAGCAATTTTATCGTCATTTCTCATAAATCGCCGTTTCACACGAAAGAAACATGAATTTGTCAGTTTGAATAGTTCAAAACAGCGTTTTTCTATGTTTTTTCATGTTTAAAACAGCAATTTTATCGTCATTTCTCATAAATCGCCGTTTCACACGAAAGAAACATGAATTTATCAGTTTGAATAGTTCAAAACAGCGTTTTTCTATGTTTTTGCAAGTTTAAAACAGCAGTTTTATCGTGATTTCACAAAAATCCACCGTTTCGAACGAAAGAAACCTGAATTTATCAGTTTGAATAGTTAAAAACTGCGTTTTTCTATGTTTTTGCAAGTTTAAAACAGCAATTTTATCGTCATTTCTCATAAATCGCCGTTTCACACGAAAGAAACATGAATTTATCAGTTTGAATAGTTAAAAACAGCGTTTTTCTATGTTTTTGCAAGTTTAAAACAGCAATTTTATCGTCATTTCTCATAAATCGCCGTTTCACACGAAAGAAACAAGAATTTGTCAGTTTGAATAGTTCAAAACAGCGTTTTTCTATGTTTTTGCAAGTTTAAAACAGCAATTTTATCGTCATTTCTCATAAATCGCCGTTTCACACGAAAGAAACATGAATTTGTCAGTTTGAATAGTTCAAAACAGCGTTTTTATGTTTTTTCATGTTTAAAACAGCAATTTTATCGTCATTTCTCATAAATCGCCGTTTCACACGAAAGAAACATGAATTTGTCAGTTTGAATAGTTCAAAACAGCGTTTTTCTATGTTTTTTCATGTTTAAAACAGCAATTTTATCGTCATTTCTCATAAATCGCCGTTTCACACGAAAGAAACATGAATTTATCAGTTTGAATAGTTCAAAACAGCGTTTTTCTATGTTTTTGCAAGTTTAAAACAGCAGTTTTATCGTGATTTCACAAAAATCCACCGTTTCGAAATAAAGAAACCTGAATTTATCAGTTTGATAGTTAAAAACTGCGTTTTTCTATGTTTTTGCAAGTTTAAAACAGCAATTTTATCGTCATTTCTCATAAATCGCCGTTTCACACGAAAGAAACATGAATTTATCAGTTTGAATAGTTAAAAACAGCGTTTTTCTATGTTTTTGCAAGTTTAAAACAGCAATTTTATCGTCATTTCTCATAAATCGCCGTTTCACACGAAAGAAACATGAATTTGTCAGTTTGAATAGTTCAAAACAGCGTTTTTCTATGTTTTTGCAAGTTTAAAACAGCAATTTTATCGTCATTTCTCATAAATCGCCGTTTCAAACGAAAGAAACATGAATTTATCAGTTTGAATAGTTCAAAACAGCGTTTTTCTATGTTTTTGCAAGTTTAAAACAGCAATTTTATCGTCATTTCTCATAAATCGCCGTTTCACACGAAAGAAACATGAATTTATCAGTTTGAATAGTTCAAAACAGCGTTTTTCTATGTTTTTGCAAGTTTAAAACAGCAGTTTTATCGTGATTTCACAAAAATCCACCGTTTCGAACGAAAGAAACCTGAATTTATCAGTTTGAATAGTTAAAAACTGCGTTTTTCTATGTTTTTGCAAGTTTAAAACAGCAATTTTATCGTCATTTCTCATAAATCGCCGTTTCACACGAAAGAAACATGAATTTATCAGTTTGAATAGTTAAAAACAGCGTTTTTCTATGTTTTTGCAAGTTTAAAACAGCAATTTTATCGTCATTTCTCATAAATCGCCGTTTCACACGAAAGAAACATGAATTTGTCAGTTTGAATAGTTCAAAACAGCGTTTTTCTATGTTTTTGCAAGTTTAAAACAGCAATTTTATCGTCATTTCTCATAAATCGCCGTTTCACACGAAAGAAACATGAATTTGTCAGTTTGAATAGTTCAAAACAGCGTTTTTATGTTTTTTCATGTTTAAAACAGCAATTTTATCGTCATTTCTCATAAATCGCCGTTTCACACGAAAGAAACATGAATTTGTCAGTTTGAATAGTTCAAAACAGCGTTTTTCTATGTTTTTTCATGTTTAAAACAGCAATTTTATCGTCATTTCTCATAAATCGCCGTTTCACACGAAAGAAACATGAATTTATCAGTTTGAATAGTTCAAAACAGCGTTTTTCTATGTTTTTGCAAGTTTAAAACAGCAGTTTTATCGTGATTTCACAAAAATCCACCGTTTCGAAATAAAGAAACCTGAATTTATCAGTTTGATAGTTAAAAACTGCGTTTTTCTATGTTTTTGCAAGTTTAAAACAGCAATTTTATCGTCATTTCTCATAAATCGCCGTTTCACACGAAAGAAACATGAATTTGTCAGTTTGAATAGTTCAAAACAGCGTTTTTCTATGTTTTTTCATGTTTAAAACAGCAATTTTATCGTCATTTCTCATAAATCGCCGTTTCACACGAAAGAAACCTGAATTTATCAGTTTGAATAGTTCAAAACAGCGTTTTTCTATGTTTTTGCAAGTTTAAAACAGCAGTTTTATCGTGATTTCACAAAAATCCACCGTTTCGAACGAAAGAAACCTGAATTTATTAGTTTGAATAGTTAAAAACAGCGTTTTTCTATGTTTTTGCAAGTTTAAAACAGCAATTTTATCGTCATTTCTCATAAATCGCCGTTTCACACGAAAGAAACATGAATTTGTCAGTTTGAATAGTTCAAAACAGCGTTTTTCTATGTTTTTTCATGTTTAAAACAGCAATTTTATCGTCATTTCTCATAAATCGCCGTTTCACACGAAAGAAACATGAATTTATCAGTTTGAATAGTTCAAAACAGCGTTTTTCTATGTTTTTGCAAGTTTAAAACAGCAGTTTTATCGTGATTTCACAAAAATCCACCGTTTCGAACGAAAGAAACCTGAATTTATCAGTTTGAATAGTTAAAAACTGCGTTTTTCTATGTTTTTGCAAGTTTAAAACAGCAATTTTATCGTCATTTCTCATAAATCGCCGTTTCACACGAAAGAAACATGAATTTGTCAGTTTGAATAGTTCAAAACAGCGTTTTTCTATGTTTTTTCATGTTTAAAACAGCAATTTTATCGTCATTTCTCATAAATCGCCGTTTCACACGAAAGAAACATGAATTTATCAGTTTGAATAGTTCAAAACAGCGTTTTTCTATGTTTTTGCAAGTTTAAAACAGCAGTTTTATCGTGATTTCACAAATATCCACCGTTTCGAACGAAAGAAACCTGAATTTATCAGTTTGAATAGTTAAAAACTTGCGTTTTTCTATGTTTTTGCAGGTTTAAAACAGCAATTTTATCGTCATTTGAAAGAAACATGAATTTATCAGTTTGAATAGTTAAAAACAGCGTTTTACTATGTTTTTGCAAGTTTAAAACAGCAATTTTATCGTCATTTCTCATAAATCGCCGTTTCACACGAAAGGAAACATGAATTTATCAGTTTGAATAGTTAAAAACAGCGTTTTTCTATGTTTTTGCAAGTTTAAAACAGCAATTTTATCGTCATTCTCATAAATCGCCGTTTCACACGAAAGAAACATGAATTTGTCAGTTTGAATAGTTCAAAAACAGCGTTTTTCTATGTTTTTGCAAGTTTAAAACAGCAATTTTATCGTCATTTCTCATAAATCGCCGTTTCACACGAAAGAAACATGAATTTGTCAGTTTGAATAGTTCAAAACAGCGTTTTTCTATGTTTTTTCATGTTTTAATACAGCAATTTTATCGTCATTTCTCATAAATCGCCGTTTCACACGAAAGAAACCTGAATTTATCAGTTTGAATAGTTCAAAACAGCGTTTTTCTATGTTTTTGCAAGTTTAAAACAGCAGTTTTATCGTGATTTCACAAAAATCCACCGTTTCGAACGAAAGAAACCTGAATTTATCAGTTTGAATAGTTAAAAACAGCGTTTTTCTATGTTTTTGCAAGTTTAAAACAGCAATTTTATCGTCATTTCTCATAAATCGCCGTTTCACACGAAAGAAACATGAATTTTTAGTTTGAATAGTTCAAACAGCGTTTTTCTATGTTTTTGCAAGTTTAAAACAGCAATTTTATCGTCATTTCTCATAAATCGCCGTTTCACACGAAAGGAAACATGAATTTGTCAGTTTGAATAGTTCAAAACAGCGTTTTTCTATGTTTTTTCATGTTTAAAACAGCAATTTTATCGTCATTTCTCATAAATCGCCGTTTCACACGAAAGAAACCTGAATTTATCAGTTTGAATAGTTCAAAACAGCGTTTTTCTATGTTTTTGCAAGTTTAAAACAGCAGTTTTATCGTGATTTCACAAAAATCCACCGTTTCGAACGAAAGAAACCTGAATTTATCAGTTTGAATAGTTAAAAACAGCGTTTTTCTATGTTTTTGCAAGTTTAAAACAGCAATTTTATCGTCATTTCTCATAAATCGCCGTTTCACACGAAAGAAACATGAATTTGTCAGTTTGAATAGTTCAAAACAGCGTTTTTCTATGTTTTTTCATGTTTAAAACAGCAATTTTATCGTCATTTCTCATAAATCGCCGTTTCAAACGAAAGAAACATGATTTATCAGTTGAATAGTTCAAAACAGCGTTTTTCTATGTTTTTTCAAGTTTAAAACAGCAGTTTATCGTGATTTCACAAAAATCCACCGTTTCGAACGAAAGAAACCTGAATTTATCAGTTTGAATAGTTAAAAACCTGCGTTTTTCTATGTTTTTGCAAGTTTAAAACAGCAATTTTATCGTCATTTCTCATAAATCGCCGTTTCACACGAAAGAAACATGAATTTATCAGTTTGAATAGTTAAAAACAGCGTTTTTCTATGTTTTTGCAAGTTTAAAACAGCAATTTTATCGTCATTTCTCATAAATCGCCGTTTCACACGAAAGAAACATGAATTTATCAGTTGAATAGTTAAAAACAGCGTTTTTCTATGTTTTTGCAAGTTTAAAACAGCAATTTTATCGTCATTTCTCATAAATCGCCGTTTCACACGAAAGAAACATGAATTTGTCAGTTTGAATAGTTCAAAACAGCGTTTTTCTATGTTTTTTCATGTTTAAAACAGCAATTTTATCGTCATTTCTCATAAATCGCCGTTTCACACGAAAGAAACATGAATTTATCAGTTTGAATAGTTCAAAACAGCGTTTTTCTATGTTTTTGCAAGTTTAAAACAGCAGTTTTATCGTGATTTCACAAAAATCCACCGTTTCGAACGAAAGAAACCTGAATTTATCAGTTTGAATAGTTAAAAACTGCGTTTTTCTATGTTTTTGCAAGTTTAAAAACAGCAATTTTATCGTCATTTCTCATAAATCGCCGTTTCACACGAAAGAAACATGAATTTATCAGTTTGAATAGTTAAAAACAGCGTTTTTCTATGTTTTTGCAAGTTTAAAACAGCAATTTTATCGTCATTTCTCATAAATCGCCGTTTCACACGAAAGAAACATGAATTTGTCAGTTTGAATAGTTCAAAACAGCGTTTTTCTATGTTTTTGCAAGTTTAAAACAGCAATTTTATCGTCATTTCTCATAAATCGCCGTTTCACACGAAAGAAACATGAATTTGTCAGTTTGAATAGTTCAAAAACAGCGTTTTTATGTTTTTTCATGTTTAAAACAGCAATTTTATCGTCATTTCTCATAAATCGCCGTTTCACACGAAAGAAACATGAATTTGTCAGTTTGAATAGTTCAAAACAGCGTTTTTCTATGTTTTTTCATGTTTAAAACAGCAATTTTATCGTCATTTCTCATAAATCGCCGTTTCACACGAAAGAAACATGAATTTATCAGTTTGAATAGTTCAAAACAGCGTTTTTCTATGTTTTTGCAAGTTTAAAACAGCAGTTTTATCGTGATTTCACAAAAATCCACCGTTTCGAACGAAAGAAAACTGAATTTATCAGTTTGAATAGTTAAAAACAGCGTTTTTCTATGTTTTTGCAAGTTTAAAACAGCAATTTTATCGTCATTTCTCATAAATCGCCGTTTCACACGAAAGAAACATGAATTTGTCAGTTTGAATAGTTCAAAACAGCGTTTTTCTATGTTTTTGCAAGTTTAAAACAGCAATTTTATCGTCATTTCTCATAAATCGCCGTTTCACACGAAAGAACATGAATTTGTCAGTTTGAATAGTTCAAAACAGCGTTTTTTCTATGTTTTTTCATGTTTAAAACAGCAATTTTATCGTCATTTCTCATAAATCGCCGTTTCACACGAAAGAAACCTGAATTTATCAGTTTGAATAGTTCAAAACAGCGTTTTTCTATGTTTTTGCAAGTTTAAAACAGCAGTTTTATCGTGATTTCACAAAAATCCACCGTTTCGAACGAAAGAAACCTGAATTTATTAGTTTGAATAGTTAAAAACAGCGTTTTTCTATGTTTTTGCAAGTTTAAAACAGCAATTTTATCGTCATTTCTCATAAATCGCCGTTTCACACGAAAGAAACATGAATTTGTCAGTTTGAATAGTTCAAAACAGCGTTTTTTCTATGTTTTTTCATGTTTAAAACAGCAATTTTATCGTCATTTCTCATAAATCGCCGTTTCACACGAAAGAAACATGAATTTATCAGTTTGAATAGTTCAAAACAGCGTTTTTCTATGTTTTTGCAAGTTTAAAACAGCAGTTTTATCGTGATTTCACAAAAATCCACCGTTTCGAACGAAAGAAACCTGAATTTATCAGTTTGAATAGTTAAAAACTGCGTTTTTCTATGTTTTTGCAAGTTTAAAACAGCAATTTTATCGTCATTTCTCATAAATCGCCGTTTCACACGAAAGAAACATGAATTTGTCAGTTTAAATAGTTCAAAACAGCGTTTTTCTATGTTTTTTCATGTTTAAAACAGCAATTTTATCGTCATTTCTCATAAATCGCCGTTTCACACGAAAGAAACATGAATTTATCAGTTTGAATAGTTCAAAACAGCGTTTTTCTATGTTTTTGCAAGTTTAAAACAGCAGTTTTATCGTGATTTCACAAAAATCCACCGTTTCGAACGAAAGAAACCTGAATTTATCAGTTTGAATAGTTAAAAACTGCGTTTTACTATGTTTTTGCAGGTTTAAAACAGCAATTTTATCGTCATTTCTCATAAATCGCCGTTTCACACGAAAGAAACATGAATTTATCAGTTTGAATAGTTAAAAACAGCGTTTTTCTATGTTTTTGCAAGTTTAAAACAGCAATTTTATCGTCATTTCTCATAAATCGCCGTTTCACACGAAAGAAACATGAATTTATCAGTTTGAATAGTTAAAAACAGCGTTTTTCTATGTTTTTGCAAGTTTAAAACAGCAATTTTATCGTCATTTCTCATAAATCGCCGTTTCACACGAAAGAAACATGAATTCGTCAGTTTGAATAGTTCAAAACAGCGTTTTTCTATGTTTTTGCAAGTTTAAAACAGCAATTTTATCGTCATTTCTCATAAATCGCCGTTTCACACGAAAGAAACATGAATTTGTCAGTTTGAATAGTTCAAAACAGCGTTTTTATGTTTTTTCATGTTTAAAACAGCAATTTTATCGTCATTTCTCATAAATCGCCGTTTCACACGAAAGAAACATGAATTTGTCAGTTTGAATAGTTCAAAACAGCGTTTTTCTATGTTTTTTCATGTTTAAAACAGCAATTTTATCGTCATTTCTCATAAATCGCCGTTTCACACGAAAGAAACATGAATTTATCAGTTTGAATAGTTCAAAACAGCGTTTTTCTATGTTTTTGCAAGTTTAAAACAGCAGTTTTATCGTGATTTCACAAAAATCCACCGTTTTGAAATAAAGAAACCTGAATTTATCAGTTTGATAGTTAAAAACTGCGTTTTTCTATGTTTTTGCAAGTTTAAAACAGCAATTTTATCGTCATTTCTCATAAATCGCCGTTTCACACGAAAGAAACATGAATTTATCAGTTTGAATAGTTAAAAACAGCGTTTTTCTATGTTTTTGCAAGTTTAAAACAGCAATTTTATCGTCATTTCTCATAAATCGCCGTTTCACACGAAAGAAACATGAATTTGTCAGTTTGAATAGTTCAAAACAGCGTTTTTCTATGTTTTTGCAAGTTTAAAACAGCAATTTTATCGTCATTTCTCATAAATCGCCGTTTCACACGAAAGAAACATGAATTTGTCAGTTTGAATAGTTCAAAACAGCGTTTTTCTATGTTTTTTCATGTTTAAAACAGCAATTTTATCGTCATTTCTCATAAATCGCCGTTTCACACGAAAGAAACCTGAATTTATCAGTTTGAATAGTTCAAAACAGCGTTTTTCTATGTTTTTGCAAGTTTAAAACAGCAGTTTTATCGTGATTTCACAAAAATCCACCGTTTCGAACGAAAGAAAACTGAATTTATCAGTTTGAATAGTTAAAAACAGCGTTTTTCTATGTTTTTGCAAGTTTAAAACAGCAATTTTATCGTCATTTCTCATAAATCGCCGTTTCACACGAAAGAAACATGAATTTGTCAGTTTGAATAGTTCAAAACAGCGTTTTTCTATGTTTTTGCAAGTTTAAAACAGCAATTTTATCGTCATTTCTCATAAATCGCCGTTTCACACGAAAGAAACATGAATTTGTCAGTTTGAATAGTTCAAAACAGCGTTTTTCTATGTTTTTTCATGTTTAAAACAGCAATTTTATCGTCATTTCTCATAAATCGCCGTTTCACACGAAAGAAACCTGAATTTATCAGTTTGAATAGTTCAAAACAGCGTTTTTCTATGTTTTTGCAAGTTTAAAACAGCAGTTTTATCGTGATTTCACAAAAATCCACCGTTTCGAACGAAAGAAACCTAAATTTATTAGTTTGAATAGTTAAAAACAGCGTTTTTCTATGTTTTTGCAAGTTTAAAACAGCAATTTTATCGTCATTTCTCATAAATCGCCGTTTCACACGAAAGAAACATGAATTTGTCAGTTTGAATAGTTCAAAACAGCGTTTTTCTATGTTTTTTCATGTTTAAAACAGCAATTTTATCGTCATTTCTCATAAATCGCCGTTTCACACGAAAGAAACATGAATTTATCAGTTTGAATAGTTCAAAACAGCGTTTTTCTATGTTTTTGCAAGTTTAAAACAGCAGTTTTATCGTGATTTCACAAAAATCCACCGTTTCGAACGAAAGAAACCTGAATTTATCAGTTTGAATAGTTAAAAACTGCGTTTTTCTATGTTTTTGCAAGTTTAAAACAGCAATTTTATCGTCATTTCTCATAAATCGCCGTTTCACACGAAAGAAACATGAATTTGTCAGTTTGAATAGTTCAAAACAGCGTTTTTCTATGTTTTTTCATGTTTAAAACAGCAATTTTATCGTCATTTCTCATAAATCGCCGTTTCACACGAAAGAAACAAGAATTTGTCAGTTTGAATAGTTCAAAACAGCGTTTTTCTATGTTTTTTCATGTTTAAAACAGCAATTTTATCGTCATTTCTCATAAATCGCCGTTTCACACGAAAGAAACCTGAATTTATCAGTTTGAATAGTTCAAAACAGCGTTTTTCTATGTTTTTGCAAGTTTAAAACAGCAGTTTTATCGTGATTTCACAAAAATCCACCGTTTCGAACGAAAGAAACCTAAATTTATCAGTTTGAATAGTTAAAAACTGCGTTTTTCTATGTTTTTGCAAGTTTAAAACAGCAATTTTATCGTCATTTCTCATAAATCGCCGTTTCACACGAAAGAAACATGAATTTGTCAGTTTGAATAGTTCAAAACAGCGTTTTTCTATGTTTTTTCATGTTTAAAACAGCAATTTTATCGTCATTTCTCATAAATCGCCGTTTCACACGAAAGAAACCTGAATTTATCAGTTTGAATAGTTCAAAACAGCGTTTTTCTATGTTTTTGCAAGTTTAAAACAGCAGTTTTATCGTGATTTCACAAAAATCCACCGTTTCGAACGAAAGAAACCTGAATTTATTAGTTTGAATAGTTAAAAACAGCGTTTTTCTATGTTTTTGCAAGTTTAAAACAGCAATTTTATCGTCATTTCTCATAAATCGCCGTTTCACACGAAAGAAACATGAATTTGTCAGTTTGAATAGTTCAAAACAGCGTTTTTCTATGTTTTTTCATGTTTAAAACAGCAATTTTATCGTCATTTCTCATAAATCGCCGTTTCACACGAAAGAAACATGAATTTATCAGTTTGAATAGTTCAAAACAGCGTTTTTCTATGTTTTTGCAAGTTTAAAACAGCAGTTTTATCGTGATTCCACAAAAATCCACCGTTTCGAACGAAAGAAACCTGAATTTATCAGTTTGAATAGTTAAAAACTGCGTTTTTCTATGTTTTTGCAAGTTTAAAACAGCAATTTTATCGTCATTTCTCATAAATCGCCGTTTCACACGAAAGAAACATGAATTTGTCAGTTTGAATAGTTCAAAACAGCGTTTTTCTATGTTTTTTCATGTTTAAAACAGCAATTTTATCGTCATTTCTCATAAATCGCCGTTTCACACGAAAGAAACATGAATTTATCAGTTTGAATAGTTCAAAACAGCGTTTTTCTATGTTTTTGCAAGTTTAAAACAGCAGTTTTATCGTGATTTCACAAAAATCCACCGTTTCGAACGAAAGAAACCTGAATTTATCAGTTTGAATAGTTAAAAACTGCGTTTTTCTATGTTTTTGCAAGTTTAAAACAGCAATTTTATCGTCATTTCTCATAAATCGCCGTTTCACACGAAAGAAACATGAATTTATCAGTTTGAATAGTTAAAAACAGCGTTTTTCTATGTTTTTGCAAGTTTAAAACAGCAATTTTATCGTCATTTCTCATAAATCGCCGTTTCACACGAAAGAAACATGAATTTGTCAGTTTGAATAGTTCAAAACAGCGTTTTTCTATGTTTTTGCAAGTTTAAAACAGCAATTTTATCGTCATTTCTCATAAATCGCCGTTTCACACGAAAGAAACATGAATTTGTCAGTTTGAATAGTTCAAAACAGCGTTTTTCTATGTTTTTTCATGTTTAAAACAGCAATTTTATCGTCATTTCTCATAAATCGCCGTTTCACACGAAAGAAACATGAATTTATCAGTTTGAATAGTTAAAAACAGCGTTTTTCTATGTTTTTGCAAGTTTAAAACAGTAATTTTATCGTCATTTCTCATAAATCGCCGTTTCACACGAAAGAAACATGTATTTGTCAGTTTGAATAGTTCAAAACAGCGTTTTTCTATGTTTTTGCAAGTTTAAAACAGCAATTTTATCGTCATTTCTCATAAATCGCCGTTTCACACGAAAGAAACATGAATTTGTCAGTTTGAATAGTTCAAAACAGCGTTTTTCTATGTTTTTCATGTTTAAAACAGCAATTTTATCGTCATTTCTCATAAATCGCCGTTTCACACGAAAGAAACATGAATTTATCAGTTTGAATAGTTCAAAACAGCGTTTTCTATGTTTTGCAAGTTTAAAACAGCAGTTTTATCGTGATTTCACAAAAATCCACCGTTTCGAACGAAAGAAACCTGAATTTATCAGTTTGAATAGTTAAAAACTGCGTTTTTCTATGTTTTGCAAGTTTAAAACAGCAATTTTATCGTCATTTCTCATAAATCGCCGTTTCACACGAAAGAAACATGAATTTATCAGTTTGAATAGTTAAAACAGCGTTTTTCTATGTTTTTGCAAGTTTAAAACAGCAATTTTATCGTCATTTCTCATAAATCGCCGTTTCACACGAAAGAAACATGGAATTTGTCAGTTTGAATAGTTCAAAACAGCGTTTTTCTATGTTTTTGCAAGTATAAAACAGCAATTTTATCGTCATTTCTCATAAATCGCCGTTTCACACCGAAAGAAACATGAATTTGTCAGTTTGAATAGTTCAAAACAGCGTTTTTCTATGTTTTTGCAAGTTTAAAACAGCAATTTTATCGTCATTTCTCATAAATCGCCGTTTCACACGAAAGAAACATGAATTTGTCAGTTTGAATAGTTCAAAACAGCGTTTTTCTGTTTTTTCATGTTTAAAACAGCAATTTTATCGTCATTTCTCATAAATCGCCGTTTCACACGAAAGAAACATGAATTTGTCAGTTTGAATAGTTCAAAACAGCGTTTTTCTATGTTTTTTGCAAGTTTAAAACAGCAATTTTATCGTCATTTCTCATAAATCGCCGTTTCACACGAAAGAAACATGAATTTGTCAGTTTGAATAGTTCAAAACAGCGTTTTCCTATGTTTTTGCAAGTTTAAAACAGCAATTTTATCGTCATTTCTCATAAATCGCCGTTTCACACGAAAGAAACCTGAATTTATCAGTTTGAATAGTTCAAAACAGCGTTTTTCTATGTTTTTGCAAGTTTAAAACAGCAGTTTTATCGTGATTTCACAAAATCCACCGTTTCGAACGAAAGAAACCTGAATTTATCAGTTTGAATAGTTAAAAACAGCGTTTTTCTATGTTTTGCAAGTTTAAAACAGCAATTTTATCGTCATTTCTCATAAATCGCCGTTTCACACGAAAGAAACATGAATTTGTCAGTTTGAATAGTTCAAAACAGCGTTTTTTCTATGTTTTTTCATGTTTAAAACAGCAATTTTATCGTCATTTCTCATAAATCGCCGTTTCACACACTAAAGAAACATGAATTTATCAGTTTGAATAGTTCAAAACAGCGTTTTTCTATGTTTTTGCAAGTTTAAAACAGCAGTTTTATCGTGATTTCACAAAAATCCACCGTTTCGAACGAAAGAAACCTGAATTTACTATTTGAATAGTTAAAAACTGCGTTTTTCTATGTTTTTGCAAGTTTAAAACAGCAATTTTATAGTCATTTCTCATAAATCGCCGTTTCACACGAAAGAAACATGAATTTATCAGTTTGAATAGTTAAAAACAGCGTTTTTCTATGTTTTTGCAAGTTTAAAACAGCAATTTTATCGTCATTTCTCATAAATCGCCGTTTCACACGAAAGAAACATGAATTTGTCAGTTTGAATAGTTCAAAACAGCGTTTTTTCTATGTTTTTGCAAGTTTAAAACAGCAATTTTATCGTCATTTCTCATAAATCGCCGTTTCACACGAAAGAAACATGAATTTGTCAGTTTGAATAGTTCAAAACAGCGTTTTTCTATGTTTTTTCATGTTTAAAACAGCAATTTTATCGTCATTTCTCATAAATCGCCGTTTCACACGAAAGAAACCTGAATTTATCAGTTTGAATAGTTCAAAACAGCGTTTTTCTATGTTTTTGCAAGTTTAAAACAGCAGTTTTATCGTGATTTCACAAAAATCCACCGTTTCGAACGAAAGAAACCTGAATTTATCAGTTTGAATAGTTAAAAACAGCGTTTTTCTATGTTTTGCAAGTTTAAAACAGCAATTTTATCGTCATTTCTCATAAATCGCCGTTTCACACGAAAGAAACATGAATTGGTCAGTTTGAATAGTTCAAAACAGCGTTTTTCTATGTTTTTTCATGTTTAAAACAGCAATTTTATCGTCATTTCTCATAAATCGCCGTTTCACACTAAAGAAACATGAATTTATCAGTTTGAATAGTTCAAACAGCGTTTTTCTATGTTTTTGCAAGTTTAAAACAGCAGTTTTATCGTGATTTCACAAAAATCCACCGTTTCGAACGAAAGAAACCTGAATTTACTATTTGAATAGTTAAAAACTGCGTTTTTCTATGTTTTTGCAAGTTTAAAACAGCAATTTTATCGTCATTTCTCATAAATCGCCGTTTCACACGAAAGAAACATGAATTTATCAGTTTGAATAGTTAAAAACAGCGTTTTTTTATGTTTTTGCAAGTTTAAAACAGCAATTTTATCGTCATTTCTCATAAATCGCCGTTTCACACGAAAGAAACATGAATTTGTCAGTTTGAATAGTTCAAAACAGCGTTTTTTCTATGTTTTTGCAAGTTTAAACAGCAATTTTATCGTCATTTCTCATAAATCGCCGTTTCACACGAAAGAACATGAATTTGTCAGTTTGAATAGTTCAAAACAGCGTTTTTCTATGTTTTTTCATGTTTAAAACAGCAATTTTATCGTCATTTCTCATAAATCGCCGTTTCACACGAAAGAAACCTGAATTTATCAGTTTGAATAGTTCAAAACAGCGTTTTTCTATGTTTTTGCAAGTTTAAAACAGCAGTTTTATCGTGATTTCACAAAAATCCACCGTTTCGAACGAAAGAAACCTGAATTTATCAGTTTGAATAGTTAAAACAGCGTTTTTCTATGTTTTTGCAAGTTAAAACAGCAATTTTATCGTCATTTCTCATAAATCGCCGTTTCACACGAAAGAAACATGAATTGGTCAGTTTGAATAGTTCAAAACAGCGTTTTTCTATGTTTTTTCATGTTTAAAATCAGCAATTTTATCGTCATTTCTCATAAATCGCCGTTTCACACTAAAGAAACATGAATTTATCAGTTTGAATAGTTCAAAACAGCGTTTTTCTATGTTTTTGCAAGTTTAAAACAGCAGTTTTATCGTGATTTCACAAAAATCCACCGTTTCGAACGAAAGAAACCTGAATTTACTATTTGAATAGTTAAAACTGCGTTTTTTCTATGTTTTTGCAAGTTTAAAACAGCAATTTTATCGTCATTTCTCATAAATCGCCGTTTCACACGAAAGAAACATGAATTTATCAGTTTGAATAGTTAAAAACAGCGTTTTTCTATGTTTTTGCAAGTTTAAAACAGCAATTTTATCGTCATTCTCATAAATCGCCGTTTCAACACGAAAGAAACATGAATTTGTCAGTTTGAATAGTTAAAACAGCGTTTTTCTATGTTTTTGCAAGTTTAAAACAGCAATTTTATCGTCATTTCTCATAAATCGCCGTTTCACACGAAAGAAACATGAATTTGTCAGTTTGAATAGTTCAAAACAGCGTTTTTCTATGTTTTTTCATGTTTAAAACAGCAATTTTATCGTCATTTCTCATAAATCGCCGTTTCACACGAAAGAAACATGAATTTGTCAGTTTGAATAGTTCAAAACAGCGTTTTTCTATGTTTTTCATGTTTAAAACAGCAATTTTATCGTCATTTCTCATAAATTGCCGTTTCACACGAAAGAAACCTGAATTTATCAGTTTGAATAGTTCAAAACAGCGTTTTTCTATGTTTTTGCAGTTTAAAACAGCAGTTTTATCGTGATTTCACAAAAATCCACCGTTTCGAACGAAAGAAACCTGAATTTATCAGTTGAATAGTTAAAAACAGCGTTTTTCTATGTTTTGCAAGTTTAAAACAGCAATTTTATCGTCATTTCTCATAAATCGCCGTTTCACACGAAAGAAACATGAATTTGTCAGTTTGAATAGTTCAAAACAGCGTTTTTCTATGTTTTTGCAAGTTTAAAACAGCAATTTTATCGTCATTTCTCATAAATCGCCGTTCACACGAAAGAAACATGAATTTGTCAGTTTGAATAGTTCAAAACAGCGTTTTTCTATGTTTTTTCATGTTTAAAAACAGCAATTTATCGTCATTTATCATAAATCGCCGTTTCACACGAAAGAAACCTGAATTTATCAGTTTGAATAGTTCAAACAGCAACAGCGTTTTTCTATGTTTTGGCAAGTTTAAAACAGCAATTTTATCGTCATTTCTCATAAATCGCCGTTTCACACGAAAGAAACATGAATTTGTCAGTTTGAATAGTTCAAAACAGCGTTTTTCTATGTTTTTGCAAGTTTAAAACAGCAATTTTATCGTCATTTCTCATAAATCGCCGTTTCACACGAAAGAAACATGAATTTGTCAGTTTGAATAGTTCAAAACAGCGTTTTTATGTTTTTTCATGTTTAAAACAGCAATTTTATCGTCATTTCTCATAAATCGCCGTTTCACACGAAAGAAACATGAATTTGTCAGTTTGAATAGTTCAAAACAGCGTTTTTCTATGTTTTTTCATGTTTAAAACAGCAATTTTATCGTCATTTCTCATAAATCGCCGTTTCACACGAAAGAAACATGAATTTATCAGTTTGAATAGTTCAAAACAGCGTTTTTCTATGTTTTTGCAAGTTTAAAACAGCAGTTTTATCGTAATTTCACAAAAATCCACCGTTTCGAAATAAAGAAACCTGAATTTATCAGTTTGATAGTTAAAAACAGCGTTTTTCTATGTTTTGGCAAGTTTAAAACAGCAATTTTATCGTCATTTCTCATAAATCGCCGTTTCACACGAAAGAAACATGAATTTGTCAGTTTGAATAGTTCAAAACAGCGTTTTTCTATGTTTTTGCAAGTTTAAAACAGCAATTTTATCGTCATTTCTCATAAATCGCCGTTTCACACGAAAGAAACATGAATTTGTCAGTTTGAATAGTTCAAAACAGCGTTTTTATGTTTTTTCATGTTTAAAACAGCAATTTTATCGTCATTTCTCATAAATCGCCGTTTCACACGAAAGAAACATGAATTTGTCAGTTTGAATAGTTCAAAACAGCGTTTTTCTATGTTTTTTCATGTTTAAAACAGCAATTTTATCGTCATTTCTCATAAATCGCCGTTTCACACGAAAGAAACATGAATTTATCAGTTTGAATAGTTCAAAACAGCGTTTTTCTATGTTTTTGCAAGTTTAAAACAGCAGTTTTATCGTAATTTCACAAAAATCCACCGTTTCGAAATAAAGAAACCTGAATTTATCAGTTTGATAGTTAAAAACTGCGTTTTTCTATGTTTTTGCAAGTTTAAAACAGCAATTTTATCGTCATTTCTCATAAATCGCCGTTTCACACGAAAGAAACATGAATTTATCAGTTTGAATAGTTAAAAACAGCGTTTTTCTATGTTTTTGCAAGTTTAAAACAGCAATTTTATCGTCATTTCTCATAAATCGCCGTTTCACACGAAAGAAACATGAATTTGTCAGTTTGAATAGTTCAAAACAGCGTTTTTCTATGTTTTTGCAAGTTTAAAACAGCAATTTTATCGTCATTTCTCATAAATCGCCGTTTCACACGAAAGAAACATGAATTTGTCAGTTTGAATAGTTCAAAACAGCGTTTTTCTATGTTTTTTCATGTTTAAAACAGCAATTTTATCTTCATTTCTCATAAATCGCCGTTTCACACGAAAGAAACCTGAATTTATCAGTTTGAATAGTTCAAAACAGCGTTTTTCTATGTTTTTGCAAGTTTAAAACAGCAGTTTTATCGTGATTTCACAAAAATCCACCGTTTCGAACAAAAGAAAACTGAATTTATCAGTTTGAATAGTTGAAAACAGCGTTTTTCTATGTTTTTGCAAGTTTAAAACAGCAATTTTATCGTCATTTCTCATAAATCGCCGTTTCACACGAAAGAAACATGAATTTGTCAGTTTGAATAGTTCAAAACAGCGTTTTTCTATGTTTTTGCAAGTTTAAAACAGCAATTTTATCGTCATTTCTCATAAATCGCCGTTTCACACGAAAGAAACATGAATTTGTCAGTTTGAATAGTTCAAAACAGCGTTTTTCTATGTTTTCTCATGTTTAAAACAGCAATTTTATCGTCATTTCTCATAAATCGCCGTTTCACACGAAAGAAACCTGAATTTATCAGTTTGAATAGTTCAAAACAGCGTTTTTCTATGTTTTTGCAAGTTTAAAACAGCAGTTTTATCGTGATTTCACAAAAATCCACCGTTTCGAACGAAAGAAACCTGAATTTATTAGTTTGAATAGTTAAAAACAGCGTTTTTCTATGTTTTTGCAAGTTTAAAACAGCAATTTTATCGTCATTTCTCATAAATCGCCGTTTCACACGAAAGAAACATGAATTTGTCAGTTTGAATAGTTCAAAACAGCGTTTTTCTATGTTTTTTCATGTTTAAAACAGCAATTTTATCGTCATTTCTCATAAATCGCCGTTTCACACGAAAGAAACATGAATTTATCAGTTTGAATAGTTCAAAACAGGGTTTTTCTATGTTTTTGCAAGTTTAAAACAGCAGTTTTATCGTGATTTCACAAAAATCCACCGTTTCGAACGAAAGAAACCTGAATTTATCAGTTTGAATAGTTAAAAACTGCGTTTTTCTATGTTTTTGCAAGTTTAAAACAGCAATTTTATCGTCATTTCTCATAAATCGCCGTTTCACACGAAAGAAACATGAATTTGTCAGTTTGAATAGTTCAAAACAGCGTTTTTCTATGTTTTTTCATGTTTAAAACAGCAATTTTATCGTCATTTCTCATAAATCGCCGTTTCACACGAAAGAAACATGAATTTATCAGTTTGAATAGTTCAAAACAGCGTTTTTCTATGTTTTTGCAAGTTTAAAACAGCAGTTTTATCGTGATTTCACAAAAATCCACCGTTTCGAACGAAAGAAACCTAAATTTATCAGTTTGAATAGTTAAAAACTGCGTTTTTCTATGTTTTTGCAAGTTGAAAACAGCAATTTTATCGTCATTTCTCATAAATCGCCGTTTCACACGAAAGAAACATGAATTTATCAGTTTGAATAGTTAAAAACAGCGTTTTTCTATGTTTTTGCAAGTTTAAAACAGCAATTTTATCGTCATTTCTCATAAATCGCCGTTTCACACGAAAGAAACATGAATTTATCAGTTTGAATAGTTAAAAACAGCGTTTTTCTATGTTTTTGCAAGTTTAAAACAGCAATTTTATCGTCATTTCTCATAAATCGCCGTTTCACACGAAAGAAACATGAATTTGTCAGTTTGAATAGTTCAAAACAGCGTTTTTCTATGTTTTTTCATGTTTAAAACAGCAATTTTATCGTCATTTCTCATAAATCGCCGTTTCACACGAAAGAAACATGAATTTATCAGTTTGAATAGTTCAAAACAGCGTTTTTCTATGTTTTTGCAAGTTTAAAACAGCAGTTTTATCGTGATTTCACAAAAATCCACCGTTTCGAACGAAAGAAACCTGAATTTATCAGTTTGAATAGTTAAAAACTGCGTTTTTCTATGTTTTTGCAAGTTTAAAACAGCAATTTTATCGTCATTTCTCATAAATCGCCGTTTCACACGAAAGAAACATGAATTTATCAGTTTGAATAGTTAAAAACAGCGTTTTTCTATGTTTTGGCAAGTTTAAAACAGCAATTTTATCGTCATTTCTCATAAATCGCCGTTTCACACGAAAGAAACATGAATTTGTCAGTTTGAATAGTTCAAAACAGCGTTTTTCTATGTTTTTGCAAGTTTAAAACAGCAATTTTATCGTCATTTCTCATAAATCGCCGTTTCACACGAAAGAAACATGAATTTGTCAGTTTGAATAGTTCAAAACAGCGTTTTTATGTTTTTTCATGTTTAAAACAGCAATTTTATCGTCATTTCTCATAAATCGCCGTTTCACACGAAAGAAACATGAATTTGTCAGTTTGAATAGTTCAAAACAGCGTTTTTCTATGTTTTTTCATGTTTAAAACAGCAATTTTATCGTCATTTCTCATAAATCGCCGTTTCACACGAAAGAAACATGAATTTATCAGTTTGAATAGTTCAAAACAGCGTTTTTCTATGTTTTTGCAAGTTTAAAACAGCAGTTTTATCGTAATTTCACAAAAATCCACCGTTTCGAAATAAAGAAACCTGAATTTATCAGTTTGATAGTTAAAAACTGCGTTTTTCTATGTTTTTGCAAGTTTAAAACAGCAATTTTATCGTCATTTCTCATAAATCGCCGTTTCACACGAAAGAAACATGAATTTATCAGTTTGAATAGTTAAAAACAGCGTTTTTCTATGTTTTTGCAAGTTTAAAACAGCAATTTTATCGTCATTTCTCATAAATCGCCGTTTCACACGAAAGAAACATGAATTTGTCAGTTTGAATAGTTCAAAACAGCGTTTTTCTATGTTTTTGCAAGTTTAAAACAGCAATTTTATCGTCATTTCTCATAAATCGCCGTTTCACACGAAAGAAACATGAATTTGTCAGTTTGAATAGTTCAAAACAGCGTTTTTCTATGTTTTTTCATGTTTAAAACAGCAATTTTATCTTCATTTCTCATAAATCGCCGTTTCACACGAAAGAAACCTGAATTTATCAGTTTGAATAGTTCAAAACAGCGTTTTTCTATGTTTTTGCAAGTTTAAAACAGCAGTTTTATCGTGATTTCACAAAAATCCACCGTTTCGAACAAAAGAAAACTGAATTTATCAGTTTGAATAGTTGAAAACAGCGTTTTTCTATGTTTTTGCAAGTTTAAAACAGCAATTTTATCGTCATTTCTCATAAATCGCCGTTTCACACGAAAGAAACATGAATTTGTCAGTTTGAATAGTTCAAAACAGCGTTTTTCTATGTTTTTGCAAGTTTAAAACAGCAATTTTATCGTCATTTCTCATAAATCGCCGTTTCACACGAAAGAAACATGAATTTGTCAGTTTGAATAGTTCAAAACAGCGTTTTTCTATGTTTTCTCATGTTTAAAACAGCAATTTTATCGTCATTTCTCATAAATCGCCGTTTCACACGAAAGAAACCTGAATTTATCAGTTTGAATAGTTCAAAACAGCGTTTTTCTATGTTTTTGCAAGTTTAAAACAGCAGTTTTATCGTGATTTCACAAAAATCCACCGTTTCGAACGAAAGAAACCTGAATTTATTAGTTTGAATAGTTAAAAACAGCGTTTTTCTATGTTTTTGCAAGTTTAAAACAGCAATTTTATCGTCATTTCTCATAAATCGCCGTTTCACACGAAAGAAACATGAATTTGTCAGTTTGAATAGTTCAAAACAGCGTTTTTCTATGTTTTTTCATGTTTAAAACAGCAATTTTATCGTCATTTCTCATAAATCGCCGTTTCACACGAAAGAAACATGAATTTATCAGTTTGAATAGTTCAAAACAGGGTTTTTCTATGTTTTTGCAAGTTTAAAACAGCAGTTTTATCGTGATTTCACAAAAATCCACCGTTTCGAACGAAAGAAACCTGAATTTATCAGTTTGAATAGTTAAAAACTGCGTTTTTCTATGTTTTTGCAAGTTTAAAACAGCAATTTTATCGTCATTTCTCATAAATCGCCGTTTCACACGAAAGAAACATGAATTTGTCAGTTTGAATAGTTCAAAACAGCGTTTTTCTATGTTTTTTCATGTTTAAAACAGCAATTTTATCGTCATTTCTCATAAATCGCCGTTTCACACGAAAGAAACATGAATTTATCAGTTTGAATAGTTCAAAACAGCGTTTTTCTATGTTTTTGCAAGTTTAAAACAGCAGTTTTATCGTGATTT
Organism: Poecilus cupreus; assembly: GCA_963942605.1. NCBI lineage: Eukaryota > Metazoa > Arthropoda > Insecta > Coleoptera > Carabidae > Poecilus > Poecilus cupreus. Next base: position 9,257 of record CAWWDY010000115.1, on the reverse strand, counting down.
CACAAAAATCCACCGTTTCGAACGAAAGAAACCTAAATTTATCAGTTTGAATAGTTAAAAACTGCGTTTTTCTATGTTTTTGCAAGTTTAAAACAGCAATTTTATCGTCATTTCTCATAAATCGCCGTTTCACACGAAAGAAACATGAATTTATCAGTTTGAATAGTTAAAAACAGCGTTTTTCTATGTTTTTGCAAGTTTAAAACAGCAATTTTATCGTCATTTCTCATAAATCGCCGTTTCACACGAAAGAAACATGAATTTATCAGTTTGAATAGTTAAAAACAGCGTTTTTCTATGTTTTTGCAAGTTTAAAACAGCAATTTTATCGTCATTTCTCATAAATCGCCGTTTCACACGAAAGAAACATGAATTTGTCAGTTTGAATAGTTCAAAACAGCGTTTTTCTATGTTTGTTTAAAACAGCAATTTTATCGTCATTTCTCATAAATCGCCGTTTCACACGAAAGAAACCTGAATTTATCAGTTTGAATAGTTCAAAACAGCGTTTTTCTATGTTTTTGCAAGTTTAAAACAGCAGTTTTATCGTGATTTCACAAAAATCCACCGTTTCGAACGAAAGAAACCTGAATTTATCAGTTTGAATAGTTAAAAACAGCGTTTTTCTATGTTTTTGCAAGTTTAAAACAGCAATTTTATCGTCATTTCTCATAAATCGCCGTTTCACACGAAAGAAACATGAATTTGTCAGTTTGAATAGTTCAAAACAGCGTTTTTCTATGTTTTTTCATGTATAAAACAGCAATTTTATCGTCATTTTTCATAAATCGCCGTTTCACACGAAAGAAACATGAATTTATCAGTTTGAATAGTTCAAAACAGCGTTTTTCTATGTTTTTGCAAGTTTAAAACAGCAGTTTTATCGTGATTTCACAAAAATCCACCGTTTCGAACGAAAGAAACCTGAATTTATCAGTTTGAATAGTTAAAAACTGCGTTTTTCTATGTTTTTGCAAGTTTAAAACAGCAATTTTATCGTCATTTCTCATGAATCGCCGTTTCACACGAAAGAAATATGAATTTATCAGTTTGAATAGTTAAAAACAGCGTTTTTCTATGTTTTTGCAAGTTTAAAACAGCAATTTTATCGTCATTTCTCATAAATCGCCGTTTCACACGAAAGAAACATGAATTTGTCAGTTTGAATAGTTCAAAACAGCGTTTTTCTATGTTTTTGCAAGTTTAAAACAGCAATTTTATCGTCATTTCTCATAAATCGCCGTTTCACACGAAAGAAACATGAATTTGTCAGTTTGAATAGTTCAAAACAGCGTTTTTCTATGTTTTTTCATGTTTAAAACAGCAATTTTATCGTCATTTCTCATAAATCGCCGTTTCACACGAAAGAAACATGAATTTGTCAGTTTGAATAGTTCAAAACAGCGTTTTTCTATGTTTTTGCAAGTTTAAAACAGCAATTTTATCGTCATTTCTCATAAATCGCCGTTTCACACGAAAGAAACATGAATTTGTCAGTTTGAATAGTTCAAAACAGCGTTTTTCTATGTTTTTGCAAGTTTAAAACAGCAATTTTATCGTCATTTCTCATAAATCGCCGTTTCACACGAAAGAAACCTGAATTTATCAGTTCGAATAGTTCAAAACAGCGTTTTTCTATGTTTTTGCAAGTTTAAAACAGCAGTTTTATCGTGATTTCACAAAAATCCACCGTTTCGAACGAAAGAAACCTGAATTTATCAGTTTGAATAGTTAAAAACTGCGTTTTTCTATGTTTTTGCAAGTTTAAAACAGCAATTTTATCGTCATTTCTCATAAATCGCCGTTTCACACGAAAGAAACATGAATTTATCAGTTTGAATAGTTAAAAACAGCGTTTTTCTATGTTTTTGCAAGTTTAAAACAGTAATTTTATCGTCATTTCTCATAAATCGCCGTTTCACACGAAAGAAACATGAATTTGTCAGTTTGAATAGTTCAAAACAGCGTTTTTCTATGTTTTTGCAAGTTTAAAACAGCAATTTTATCGTCATTTCTCATAAATCGCCGTTTCACACGAAAGAAACATGAATTTGTCAGTTTGAATAGTTCAAAACAGCGTTTTTCTATGTTTTTTCATGTTTAAAACAGCAATTTTATCGTCATTTCTCATAAATCGCCGTTTCACACGAAAGAAACATGAATTTATCAGTTTGAATAGTTCAAAACAGCCTTTTTCTATGTTTTTGCAAGTTTAAAACAGCAGTTTTATCGTGATTTCACAAAAATCCACCGTTTCGAACGAAAGAAACCTGAATTTATCAGTTTGAATAGTTAAAAACTGCGTTTTTCTATGTTTTTGCAAGTTTAAAACAGCAATTTTATCGTCATTTCTCATAAATCGCCGTTTCACACGAAAGAAACATGAATTTATCAGTTTGAATAGTTAAAAACAGCGTTTTTCTATGTTTTTGCAAGTTTAAAACAGCAATTTTATCGTCATTTCTCATAAATCGCCGTTTCACACGAAAGAAACATGAATTTGTCAGTTTGAATAGTTCAAAACAGCGTTTTTCTATGTTTTTGCAAGTTTAAAACAGCAATTTTATCGTCATTTCTCATAAATCGCCGTTTCACACGAAAGAAACATGAATTTGTCAGTTTGAATAGTTCAAAACAGCGTTTTTCTATGTTTTTGCAAGTTTAAAACAGCAATTTTATCGTCATTTCTCATAAATCGCCGTTTCACACGAAAGAAACATGAATTTGTCAGTTTGAATAGTTCAAAACAGCGTTTTTCTATGTTTTTTCATGTTTAAAACAGCAATTTTATCGTCATTTCTCATAAATCGCCGTTTCACACGAAAGAAACATGAATTTGTCAGTTTGAATAGTTCAAAACAGCGTTTTTCTATGTTTTTGCAAGTTTAAAACAGCAATTTTATCGTCATTTCTCATAAATCGCCGTTTCACACGAAAGAAACATGAATTTGTCAGTTTGAATAGTTCAAAACAGCGTTTTTCTATGTTTTTGCAAGTTTAAAACAGCAATTTTATCGTCATTTCTCATAAATCGCCGTTTCACACGAATGAAACCTGAATTTATCAGTTTGAATAGTTCAAAACAGCGTTTTTCTATGTTTTTGCAAGTTTAAAACAGCAGTTTTATCGTGATTTCACAAAAATCCACCGTTTCGAACGAAAGAAACCTGAATTTATCAGTTTGAATAGTTAAAAACAGCGTTTTTCTATGTTTTTGCAAGTTTAAAACAGCAATTTTATCGTCATTTCTCATAAATCGCCGTTTCACACGAAAGAAACATGAATTTGTCAGTTTGAATAGTTCAAAACAGCGTTTTTCTATGTTTTTTCATGTTTAAAACAGCAATTTTATCGTCATTTCTCATAAATCGCCGTTTCACACGAAAGAAACCTGAATTTATCAGTTTGAATAGTTCAAAACAGCGTTTTTCTATGTTTTTGCAAGTTTAAAACAGCAGTTTTATCGTGATTTCACAAAAATCCATCGTTTCGAACGAAAGAAACCTGAATTTATCAGTTTGAATAGTTAAAAACAGCGTTTTTCTATGTTTTTGCAAGTTTAAAACAGCAATTTTATCGTCATTTCTCATAAATCGCCGTTTCACACGAAAGAAACATGAATTTGTCAGTTTGAATAGTTCAAAACAGCGTTTTTCTATGTTTTTTCATGTTTAAAACAGCAATTTTATCGTCATTTCTCATAAATCGCCGTTTCACACGAAAGAAACATGAATTTATCAGTTTGAATAGTTCAAAACAGCGTTTTTCTATGTTTTTGCAAGTTTAAAACAGCAGTTTTATCGTGATTTCACAAAAATCCACCGTTTCGAACGAAAGAAACCTGAATTTATCAGTTTGAATAGTTAAAAACTGCGTTTTTCTATGTTTTTGCAAGTTTAAAACAGCAATTTTATCGTCATTTCTCATAAATCGCCGTTTCACACGAAAGAAACATGAATTTATCAGTTTGAATAGTTAAAAACAGCGTTTTTCTATGTTTTTGCAAGTTTAAAACAGTAATTTTATCGTCATTTCTCATAAATCGCCGTTTCACACGAAAGAAACATGAATTTGTCAGTTTGAATAGTTCAAAAAGCGTTTTTCTATGTTTTTGCAAGTTTAAAACAGCAATTTTATCGTCATTTCTCATAAATCGCCGTTTCACACGAAAGAAACATGAATTTGTCAGTTTGAATAGTTCAAAACAGCGTTTTTCTATGTTTTTTCATGTTTAAAACAGCAATTTTATCGTCATTTCTCATAAATCGCCGTTTCACACGAAAGAAACATGAATTTATCAGTTTGAATAGTTCAAAACAGCGTTTTTCTATGTTTTTGCAAGTTTAAAACAGCAGTTTTATCGTGATTTCACAAAAATCCACCGTTTCGAACGAAAGAAACCTGAATTTATCAGTTTGAATAGTTAAAAACTGCGTTTTTCTATGTTTTTGCAAGTTTAAAACAGCAATTTTATCGTCATTTCTCATAAATCGCCGTTTCACACGAAAGAAACATGAATTGATCAGTTTGAATAGTTAAAAACAGCGTTTTTCTATGTTTTTGCAAGTTTAAAACAGCAATTTTATCGTCATTTCTCATAAATCGCCGTTTCACACGGAAGAAACATGAATTTGTCAGTTTGAATAGTTCAAAACAGCGTTTTTCTATGTTTTTGCAAGTTTAAAACAGCAATTTTATCGTCATTTCTCATAAATCGCCGTTTCACACGAAAGAAACATGAATTTGTCAGTTTGAATAGTTCAAAACAGCGTTTTTCTATGTTTTTTCATGTTTAAAACAGCAATTTTATCGTCATTTCTCATAAATCGCCGTTTCACACGAAAGAAACCTGAATTTATCAGTTTGAATAGTTCAAAACAGCGTTTTTCTATGTTTTTGCAAGTTTAAAACAGCAGTTTTATCGTGATTTCACAAAAATCCACCGTTTCGAACGAAAGAAACATGAATTTATCAGTTTGAATAGTTAAAAACAGCGTTTTTCTATGTTTTTGCAAGTTTAAAACAGCAATTTTATCGTCATTTCTCATAAATCGCCGTTTCACACGAAAGAAACATGAATTTGTCAGTTTGAATAGTTCAAAACAGCGTTTTTCTATGTTTTTGCAAGTTTAAAACAGCAATTTTATCGTCATTTCTCATAAATCGCCGTTTCACACGAAAGAAACATGAATTTGTCAGTTTGAATAGTTCAAAACAGCGTTTTTCTATGTTTTTTCATGTTTAAAACAGCAATTTTATCGTCATTTCTCATAAATCGCCGTTTCACACGAAAGAAACATGAATTTGTCAGTTTGAATAGTTCAAAACAGCGTTTTTCTATGTTTTTGCAAGTTTAAAACAGCAATTTTATCGTCATTGCTCATAAATCGCCGTTTCACACGAAAGAAACATGAATTTGTCAGTTTGAATAGTTCAAAACAGCGTTTTTCTATGTTTTTGCAAGTTTAAAACAGCAATTTTATCGTCATTTCTCATAAATCGCCGTTTCATACGAAAGAAACCTGAATTTATCAGTTTGAATAGTTCAAAACAGCGTTTTTCTATGTTTTTGCAAGTTTAAAACAGCAGTTTTATCGTGATTTCACAAAAATCCACCGTTTCGAACGAAAGAAACCTGAATTTATCAGTTTGAATAGTTAAAAACTGCGTTTTTCTATGTTTTTGCAAGTTTAAAACAGCAATTTTATCGTCATTTCTCATAAATCGCCGTTTCACACGAAAGAAACATGAATTTATCAGTTTGAATAGTTAAAAATAGCGTTTTTCTATGTTTTTGCAAGTTTAAAACAGTAATTTTATCGTCATTTCTCATAAATCGCCGTTTCACACGAAAGAAACATGAATTTGTCAGTTTGAATAGTTCAAAACAGCGTTTTTCTATGTTTTTGCAAGTTTAAAACAGCAATTTTATCGTCATTTCTCATAAATCGCCGTTTCACACGAAAGAAACATGAATTTGTCAGTTTGAATAGTTCAAAACAGCGTTTTTCTATGTTTTTTCATGTTTAAAACATCAATTTTATCGTCATTTCTCATAAATCGCCGTTTCACACGAAAGAAACATGAATTTATCAGTTTGAATAGTTCAAAACAGCGTTTTTCTATGTTTTTGCAAGTTTAAAACAGCAGTTTTATCGTGATTTCACAAAAATCCACCGTTTCGAACGAAAGAAACCTGAATTTATCAGTTTGAATAGTTAAAAACTGCGTTTTTCTATGTTTTTGCAAGTTTAAAACAGCAATTTTATCGTCATTTCTCATAAATCGCCGTTTCACACGAAAGAAACATGAATTTATCAGTTTGAATAGTTAAAAACAGCGTTTTTCTATGTTTTTGCAAGTTTAAAACAGCAATTTTATCGTCATTTCTCATAAATCGCCGTTTCACACGAAAGAAACATGAATTTGTCAGTTTGAATAGTTCAAAACAGCGTTTTTCTATGTTTTTGCAAGTTTAAAACAGCAATTTTATCGTCATTTCTCATAAATCGCCGTTTAACACGAAAGAAACATGAATTTGTCAGTTTGAATAGTTCAAAACAGCGTTTTTCTATGTTTTTGCAAGTTTAAAACAGCAATTTTATCGTCATTTCTCATAAATCGCCGTTTCACACGAAAGAAACATGAATTTGTCAGTTTGAATAGTTCAAAACAGCGTTTTTCTATGTTTTTTCATGTTTAAAACAGCAATTTTATCGTCATTTCTCATAAATCGCCGTTTCACACGAAAGAAACATGAATTTGTCAGTTTGAATAGTTCAAAACAGCGTTTTTCTATGTTTTTGCAAGTTTAAAACAGCAATTTTATCGTCATTTCTCATAAATCGCCGTTTCACACGAAAGAAACATGAATTTGTCAGTTTGAATAGTTCAAAACAGCGTTTTTCTATGTTTTTGCAAGTTTAAAACAGCAATTTTATCGTCATTTCTCATAAATCGCCGTTTCACACGAAAGAAACCTGAATTTATCTGTTTGAATAGTTCAAAACAGCGTTTTTCTATGTTTTTGCAAGTTTAAAACAGCAGTTTTATCGTGATTTCACAAAAATCCACCGTTTCGAACGAAAGAAACCTGAATTTGTCAGTTTGAATAGTTCAAAACAGCGTTTTTCTATGTTTTTGCAAGTTTAAAACAGCAATTTTATCGTCATTTCTCATAAATCGCCGTTTCACACGAAAGAAACATGAATTTGTCAGTTTGAATAGTTCAAAACAGCGTTTTTCTATGTTTTTTCATGTTTAAAACAGCAATTTTATCGTCATTTCTCATAAATCGCCGTTTCACACGAAAGAAACATGAATTTGTCAGTTTGAATAGTTCAAAACAGCGTTTTTCTATGTTTTTGCAAGTTTAAAACAGCAATTTTATCGTCATTTCTCATAAATCGCCGTTTCACACGAAAGAAACATGAATTTGTCAGTTTGAATAGTTCAAAACAGCGTTTTTCTATGTTTTTGCAAGTTTAAAACAGCAATTTTATCGTCATTTCTCATAAATCGCCGTTTCACACGAAAGAAACCTGAATTTATCAGTTTGAATAGTTCAAAACAGCGTTTTTCTATGTTTTTGCAAGTTTAAAACAGCAGTTTTATCGTGATTTCACAAAAATCCACCGTTTCGAACGAAAGAAACCTGAATTTATCAGTTTGAATAGTTAAAAACAGCGTTTTTCTATGTTTTTGCAAGTTTAAAACAGCAATTTTATCGTCATTTCTCATAAATCGCCGTTTCACACGAAAGAAACATGAATTTGTCAGTTTGAATAGTTCAAAACAGCGTTTTTCTATGTTTTTTCATGTTTAAAACAGCAATTTTATCGTCATTTCTCATAAATCGCCGTTTCACACGAAAGAAACCTGAATTTATCAGTTTGAATAGTTCAAAACAGCGTTTTTCTATGTTTTTGCAAGTTTAAAACAGCAGTTATATCGTGATTTCACAAAAATCCACCGTTTCGAACGAAAGAAACCTGAATTTATCAGTTTGAATAGTTAAAAACAGCGTTTTTCTATGTTTTTGCAAGTTTAAAACAGCAATTTTATCGTCATTTCTCATAAATCGCCGTTTCACACGAAAGAAACATGAATTTGTCAGTTTGAATAGTTCAAAACAGCGTTTTTCTATGTTTTTTCATGTTTAAAACAGCAATTTTATCGTCATTTCTCATAAATCGCCGTTTCACACGAAAGAAACATGAATTTATCAGTTTGAATAGTTCAAAACAGCGTTTTTCTATGTTTTTGTAAGTTTAAAACAGCAGTTTTATCGTGATTTCACAAAAATCCACCGTTTCGAACGAAAGAAACCTGAATTTATCAGTTTGAATAGTTAAAAACTGCGTTTTTCTATGTTTTTGCAAGTTTAAAACAGCAATTTTATCGTCATTTCTCATAAATCGCCGTTTCACACGAAAGAAACATGAATTTATCAGTTTGAATAGTTAAAAACAGCGTTTTTCTATGTTTTTGCAAGTTTAAAACAGTAATTTTATCGTCATTTCTCATAAATCGCCGTTTCACACGAAAGAAACATGAATTTGTCAGTTTGAATTGTTCAAAACAGCGTTTTTCTATGTTTTTGCAAGTTTAAAACAGCAATTTTATCGTCATTTCTCATAAATCGCCGTTTCACACGAAAGAAACATGAATTTGTCAGTTTGAATAGTTCAAAACAGCGTTTTTCTATGTTTTTTCATGTTTAAAACAGCAATTTTATCGTCATTTCTCATAAATCGCCGTTTCACACGAAAGAAACATGAATTTATCAGTTTGAATAGTTCAAAACAGCGTTTTTCTATGTTTTTGCAAGTTTAAAACAGCAGTTTTATCGTGATTTCACAAAAATCCACCGTTTCGAACGAAAGAAACCTGAATTTATCAGTTTGAATAGTTAAAAACTGCGTTTTTCTATGTTTTTGCAAGTTTAAAACAGCAATTTTATCGTCATTTCTCATAAATCGCCGTTTCACACGAAAGAAACATGAATTTATCAGTTTGAATAGTTAAAAACAGCGTTTTTCTATGTTTTTGCAAGTTTAAAACAGCAATTTTATCGTCATTTCTAATAAATCGCCGTTTCACACGAAAGAAACATGAATTTGTCAGTTTGAATAGTTCAAAACAGCGTTTTTCTATGTTTTTGCAAGTTTAAAACAGCAATTTTATCGTCATTTCTCATAAATCGCCGTTTCACACGAAAGAAACATGAATTTGTCAGTTTGAATAGTTCAAAACAG
>CAWWDY010000114.1:0-25649 GCA_963942605.1 Poecilus cupreus | reverse complement strand
TTTTGCAAGTTTAAAACAGCAATTTTATCGTCATTTCTCATAAATCGCCGTTTCACACGAAAGAAACATGAATTTGTCAGTTTGAATAGTTCAAAACAGCGTTTTTCTATGTTTTTTCATGTTTAAAACAGCAGTTTTATCGTCATTTCTCATAAATCGCCGTTTCACACGAAAGAAACATTAATTTGTCAGTTTGAATAGTTGAAAACAGCGTTTTTCTATGTTTTTGCAATTTTGAAACAGCAATTTTATCGTGATTTCACAAAAATCCACCGTTTCGAACGAAAGAAACCTGAATTTATTAGTTTGAATAGTTAAAAACAGCGTTTTTCTATGTTTTTGCAAGTTTAAAACAGCAATTTTATCGTCATTTCTCATAAATCGCCGTTTCACATGAAAGAAACATGAATTTATCAGTTTGAATAGTTAAAAACAGCGTTTTTCTATGTTTTTGCAAGTTTAAAACAGCAATTTTATCGTCATTTCTCATAAATCGCCGTTTCACACGAAATAAACATGAATTTGTCAGTTTGAATAGTTCAAAACAGCGTTTTTCTATGTTTTTGCAAGTTTAAAACAGCAATTTTATCGTCATTTCTCATAAATCGCCGTTTCACACGAAAGAAACATGAATTTGTCAGTTTGAATAGTTCAAAACAGCGTTTTTCTATGTTTTTTCATGTTTAAAACAGCAATTTTATCGTCATTTCTCATAAATCGCCGTTTCACACGAAAGAAACATGAACTTGTCAGTTTAAATAGTTCAAAACAGCGTTTTTCAATGTTTTTGCAAGTTTAAAACAGCAATTTTATCGTCATTTCTCATAAATCGCCGTTTCACACGAAAGAAACATGAATTTGTCAGTTTGAATAGTTCAAAACAGCGTTTTTCTATGTTTTTGCAAGTTTAAAACAGCAATTTTATCGTCATTTCTCATAAAACGCCGTTTCACACGAAAGAAACATGAATTTGTCAGTTTGAATAGTTAAAAACAGCGTTTTTCTATGTTTTTGCAAGTTTAAAACAGCAATTTTATCGTAATTTCTCATAAATCGCCATTTCACACGAAAGAAACCTGAATTTATCAGTTTGAATAGTTAAAAACAGCGTTTTTCTATGTTTTTGCAAGTTTAAAACAGCAATTTTATCGTCATTTCTCATAAATCGCCGTTTCACACGAAAGAAACATGAATTTATCAGTTTGAATAGTTCAAAACAGCGTTTTTCTATGTTTTTGCAAATTTAAAACAGCAGTTTTATCGTGATTTCACAAAAATCCACCGTTTCGAACGAAAGAAACCTGAATTTATCAGTTTTAATAGTTAAAAACAGCGTTTTTCTATGTTTTTGCAAGTTTAAAACAGCAATTTTATCGTCATTTCTCATAAATCGCCGTTTCACACGAAAGAAACACGAATTTATCAGTTTGAATAGTTAAAAACAGCGTTTTTCTATGTTTTTGCAAGTTTAAAACAGCATTTTTATCGTCATTTCTCATAAATCGCAGTTTCACACGAAAGAAACATGAATTTGTCAGTTTGAATAGTTCAAAACAGCGTTTTTCTATGTTTTTGCAAGTTTAAAACAGCAATTTTATCGTCATTTCTCATAAATCGCCGTTTCACACGAAAGAAACATGAATTTGTCAGTTTGAATAGTTCAAAACAGCGTTTTTCTATGTTTTTTCATGTTTAAAACAGCAATTTTATCGTCATTTCTCATAAATCGCCGTTTCACATGAAAGAAACATGAATTTGTCAGTTTGAATAGTTGAAAACAGCGTTTTTCTATGTTTTTGCAAGTTTAAAACAGCAATTTTATCGTCATTTCTCATAAATCGCCGTTTCACACGAAAGAAACATGAATTTGTCAGTTTGAATAGTTCAAAACAGCGTTTTTCTATGTTTTTTCAAGTTTAAAACAGCAATTTTATCGTCATTTCTCATAAAACGCCGTTTCACACGAAAAAAACATGAATTTGTCAGTTTGAATAGTTAAAAACAGCGTTTTTCTATGTTTTTGCAAGTTTAAAACAGCAATTTTATCGTAATTTCTCATAAATCGCCATTTCACACGAAAGAAACCTGAATTTATCAGTTTGAATAGTTAAAAACAGCGTTTTTCTATGTTTTTGCAAGTTTAAAACAGCAATTTTATCGTCATTTCTCATAAATCGCCGTTTCACACGAAAGAAACATGAATTTATCAGTTTGAATAGTTCAAAACAGCGTTTTTTCTATGTTTTTGCAAATTTAAAACAGCAGTTTTATCGTGATTTCACAAAAATCCACCGTTTTGAACGAAAGAAACCTGAATTTATCAGTTTGAATAGTTAAAAACAGCGTTTTTCTATGTTTTTGCAAGTTTAAAACAGCAATTTTATCGTCATTTCTCATAAATCGCCGTTTCACACGAAAGAAACACGAATTTATCAGTTTGAATAGTTAAAAACAGCGTTTTTCCTATGTTTTTTGCAAGTTTAAAACAGCATTTTTATCGTCATTTCTCATAAATCGCAGTTTCACACGAAAGAAACATGAATTTGTCAGTTTGAATAGTTCAAAACAGCGTTTTTCTATGTTTTTGCAAGTTTAAAACAGCAATTTTATCGTCATTTCTCATAAATCGCCGTTTCACACGAAAGAAACATGAATTTGTCAGTTTGAATAGTTCAAAACAGCGTTTTTCTATGTTTTTTCATGTTTAAAACAGCAATTTTATCGTCATTTCTCATAAATCGCCGTTTCACACGAAAGAAACATGAATTTGTCAGTTTGAATAGTTGAAAACAGCGTTTTTCTATGTTTTTGCAAGTTTAAAACAGCAATTTTATCGTCATTTCTCATAAATCGCCGTTTCACACGAAAGAAACATGAATTTGTCAGTTTGAATAGTTCAAAACAGCGTTTTTCTATGTTTTTGCAAGTTTAAAACAGCAATTTTATCGTCATTTCTCATAAAACGCCGTTTCACACGAAAGAAACATGAATTTGTCAGTTTGAATAGTTAAAAACAGCGTTTTTCTATGTTTTTGCAAGTTTAAAACAGCAATTTTATCGTCATTTCTCATAAATCGCCGTTTCACACGAAAGAAACCTGAATTTATCAGTTTGAATAGTTAAAACAGCGTTTTCCTATGTTTTTGCAAGTTTAAAACAGCAATTTTATCGTCATTTCTCATAAATCCACCGTTTCGAACGAAAGAAACCTGAATTTATCAGTTTGAATAGTTAAAACAGCGTTTTTCTATGTTTTTGCAAGTTTAAAACAGCAATTTTATCGTCATTTCTCATAAATCGCCGTTTCACACGAAAGAAACATGAATTTGTCAGTTTGAATAGTTCAAAACAGCGTTTTTCTATGTTTTTTCATGTTTAAAACAGCAATTTTATCGTCATTTCTCATAAATCGCCGTTTCACACGAAAGAATCATGAATTTGTCAGTTTGAATAGTTGAAAACAGCGTTTTTCTATGTTTTTGCAAGTTTAAAACAGCAATTTTATCGTCATTTCTCATAAATCGCCGTTTCACACGAAAGAAACATGAATTTGTCAGTTTGAATAGTTCAAAACAGCGTTTTTCTATGTTTTTGCAAGTTTAAAACAGCAATTTTATCGTCATTTCTCATAAAACGCCGTTTCACACGAAAGAAACATGAATTTGTCAGTTTGAATAGTTAAAAACAGCGTTTTTCTATGTTTTTGCAAGTTTAAAACAGCAATTTTATCGTCATTTCTCATAAATCGCCGTTTCACACGAAAGAAACCTGAATTTATCAGTTTGAATAGTTAAAAACAGCGTTTTTCTATGTTTTTGCAAGTTTAAAACAGCAATTTTATCGTCATTTCTTATAAATCGCCGTTTCACACGAAAGAAACCTGAATTTATCAGTTTGAATAGTTAAAAACAGCGTTTTTCTATGTTTTTGCAAGTTTAAAACAGCAATTTTATCGTCATTTCTCATAAATCGCCGTTTCACACGAAAGAAACATGAATTTGTCAGTTTGAATAGTTGAAAACAGCGTTTTTCTATGTTTTTGCAATTTTGAAACAGCAATTTTATCGTGATTTCACAAAAATCCACCGTTTCGAACGAAAGAAACCTGAATTTATCAGTTTGAATAGTTTAAAAACAGCGTTTTTCTATGTTTTTGCAAGTTTAAAACAGCAATTTTATCGTCATTTCTCATAAATCGCCGTTTCACATGAAAGAAACATGAATTTATCAGTTTCAATAGTTAAAAACAGCGTTTTTCTATGTTTTTGCAAGTTTAAAACAGCAATTTTATCGTCATTTCTCATAAATCGCCGTTTCACACGTAATAAACATGAATTTGTCAGTTTGAATAGTTCAAAACAGCGTTTTTCTATGTTTTTGCAAGTTTAAAACAGCAATTTTATCGTCATTTCTCATAAATCGCCGTTTCACACGAAAGAAACATGAATTTGTCAGTTTGAATAGTTCAAAACAGCGTTTTTCTATGTTTTTTCATGTTTAAAACAGCAATTTTATCGTCATTTCTCATAAATCGCCGTTTCACACGAAAGAAACATGAACTTGTCAGTTTGAATAGTTCAAAACAGCGTTTTTCAATGTTTTTGCAAGTTTAAAACAGCAATTTTATCGTCAATTCTCATAAATCGCCGTTTCACACGAAAGAAACATGAATTTGTCAGTTTGAATAGTTCAAAACAGCGTTTTTCTATGTTTTTGCAAGTTTAAAACAGCAATTTTATCGTCATTTCTCATAAAACGCCGTTTCACACGAAAGAAACATGAATTTGTCAGTTTGAATAGTTAAAAACAGCGTTTTTTCTATGTTTTTGCAAGTTTAAAACAGCAATTTTATCGTTATTTCTCATAAATCGCCATTTCACACGAAAGAAACCTGAATTTATCAGTTTGAATAGTTAAAAACAGCGTTTTTCTATGTTTTTGCAAGTTTAAAACAGCAATTTTATCGTCATTTCTCATAAATCGCCGTTTCACATGAAAGAAACATGAATTTATCAGTTTGAATAGTTAAAAACAGCGTTTTTCTATGTTTTTGCAAGTTTAAAACAGCAGTTTTATCGTCATTTCTCATAAATCGCCGTTTCACACGTAATAAACATGAATTTGTCAGTTTGAATAGTTCAAAACAGCGTTTTTCTATGTTTTTGCAAGTTTAAAACAGCAATTTTATCGTCATTTCTCATAAATCGCCGTTTCACACGAAAGAAACATGAATTTGTCAGTTTGAATAGTTCAAAACAGCGTTTTTTCTATGTTTTTGCAAGTTTAAAACAGCAATTTTATCGTCATTTCTCATAAAACGCCGTTTCACACGAAAGAAACATGAATTTGTCAGTTTGAATAGTTAAAAACAGCGTTTTTCTATGTTTTTGCAAGTTTAAAACAGCAATTTTATCGTCATTTCTCATAAATCGCCGTTTTACACGAAAGAAACCTGAATTTATCAGTTTGAATAGTTAAAAAACAGCGTTTTTCTATGCTTTTGCAAGTTTAAAACAGCAATTTTATCGTCATTTCTCATAAATCGCCGTTTCACACGAAAGAAACATGAATTTATCAGTTTGAATAGTTCAAAACAGCGTTTTTCTAAGTTTTTGCAAGTTTAAAACAGCAGTTTTATCGTGATTTCACAAAAATCCACCGTTTCGAACGAAAGAAACCTGAATTTATCAGTTTGAATAGTTAAAAACAGCGTTTTTCTATGTTTTTGCAAGTTTAAAACAGCAATTTTATCGTCATTTCTCATAAATCGCCGTTTCACACGAAAGAAACATGAATTATCAGTTTGAATAGTTAAAAACAGCGTTTTTCTATGTTTTTGCAAGTTTAAAACAGCAATTTTATCGTCATTTCTCATAAATCGCCGTTTCACACGAAAGAAACATGACTTTGTCAGTTTGAATAGTTCAAAACAGCGTTTTTCTATGTTTTTGCAAGTTTAAAACAGCAATTTTATCGTCATTTCTCATAAATCGCCGTTTCACACGAAAGAAACATGAATTTATCAGTTTGAATAGTTCAAAACAGCGTTTTTCTATGTTTTTGCAAGTTTAAAACAGCAGTTTTATCGTGATTTCACAAAAATCCACCGTTTCGAACGAAAGAAACCTGAATTTATCTGTTTGAATAGTTAAAAACAGCGTTTTTCTTTGTTTTTGCAAGTTTATAACAGCAATTTTATCGTCATTTCTCTTAAATCGCCGTTTCACACGAAAGAAACATGAATTTATCAGTTTGAATAGTTAAAAACAGCGTTTTTCTATGTTTTTGCAAGTTTAAAACAGCATTTTTATCGTCATTTCTCATAAATCGCCGTTTCACACGAAAGAAACATGAATTTGTCAGTTTGAATAGTTGAAAACAGCGTTTTTCTATGTTTTTGCAAGTTTAAAACAGCAATTTTATCGTCATTTCTCATAAATCGCCGTTTCACACGTAAGAAACATGAATTTGTCAGTTTGAATAGTTGAAAACAGCGTTTTTTCTATGTTTTTTCATGTTTAAAACAGCAATTTTATCGTCATTTCTCATAAATCGCCGTTTCACACGAAAGAAACATGAATTTGTCAGTTTGAATAGTTGAAAACAGCGTTTTTTCTATGTTTTTGCAAGTTTAAAACAGCAATTTTATCGTCATTTCTCATAAATCGCCGTTTCACACGAAAGAAACATGAATTTGTCAGTTTGAATAGTTCAAAACAGCGTTTTTCTATGTTTCTGCAAGTTTAAAACAGCAATTTTATCGTCATTTCTCATAAAACGCCGTTTCACACGAAAGAAACATGAATTTGTCAGTTTGAATAGTTAAAAACAGCGTTTTTCTATGTTTTTGCAAGTTTAAAACAGCAATTTTATCGTCATTTCTCATAAATCGCCGTTTCACACGAAAGAAACCTGAATTTATCAGTTTGAATAGTTAAAAACAGCGTTTTTTCTATGTTTTTGCAAGTTTAAAACAGCAATTTTATCGTCATTTCTCATAAATCGCCGTTTCACACGAAAGAAACATGAATTTATCAGTTTGAATAGTTCAAAACAGCGTTTTTCTATGTTTTTGCAAGTTTAAAACAGCAGTTTTATCGTGATTTCACAAAAATCCACCGTTTCGAACGAAAGAAACCTGAATTTATCTGTTTGAATAGTTAAAAACAGCGTTTTTCTTTGTTTTTGCAAGTTTATAACAGCAATTTTATCGTCATTTCTCTTAAATCGCCGTTTCACACGAAAGAAACATGAATTTATCAGTTTGAATAGTTAAAAACAGCGTTTTTCTATGTTTTTGCAAGTTTAAAACAGCATTTTTATCGTCATTTCTCATAAATCGCCGTTTCACACGAAAGAAACATGAATTTGTCAGTTTGAATAGTTGAAAACAGCGTTTTTCTATGTTTTTGCAAGTTTAAAACAGCAATTTTATCGTCATTTCTCATAAATCGCCGTTTCACACGAAAGAAACATGAATTTGTCCGTTTGAATAGTTGAAAACAGCGTTTTTCTATGTTTTTTCATGTTTAAAACAGCAATTTTATCGTCATTTCTCATAAATCGCCGTTTCACACGAAAGAAACATGAATTTGTCAGTTTGAATAGTTGAAAACATCGTTTTTCTATGTTTTTGCAAGTTTAAAACAGCAATTTTATCGTCATTTCTCATTAATCGCCGTTTCACACGAAAGAAACATGAATTTGTCAGTTTGAATAGTTCAAAACAGCGTTTTTCTATGTTTCTGCAAGTTTAAAACAGCAATTTTATCGTCATTTCTCATAAAACGCCGTTTCACACGAAAGAAACATGAATTTGTCAGTTTGAATAGTTAAAAACAGCGTTTTTCTATGTTTTTGCAAGTTTAAAACAGCAATTTTATCGTCATTTCTCATAAATCGCCGTTTCACACGAAAGAAACCTGAATTTATCAGTTTGAATAGTTAAAAACAGCGTTTTTCTATGTTTTTGCAAGTTTAAAACAGCAATTTTATCGTCATTTCTCATAAATCGCCGTTTCACACGAAAGAAACATGAATTTATCAGTTTGAATAGTTCAAAACAGCGTTTTTCTATGTTTTTGCAAGTTTAAAACAGCAGTTTTATCGTGATTTCACAAAAATCCACCGTTTCGAACGAAAGAAACCTGAATTTATCTGTTTGAATAGTTAAAAACAGCGTTTTTCTATGTTTTTGCAAGTTTAAAACAGCAATTTTATCGTCATTTCTCATAAATCGCCGTTTCACACGAAAGAAACATGAATTTATCAGTTTGAATAGTTAAAAACAGCGTTTTTCTATGTTTTTGCAAATTTAAAACAGCAATTTTATCGTCATTTCTCATAAATCGCCGTTTCACACGAAAGAAACATGAATTTGTCAGTTTGAATAGTTCAAAACAGCGTTTTTCTATGTTTTTGCAAGTTTAAAACAGCAATTTTATCGTCATTTCTCATAAATCGCCGTTTCACACGAAAGAAACATGAATTTGTCAGTTTGAATAGTTGAAAACAGCGTTTTTCTATGTTTTTGCAAGTTTAAAACAGCAGTTTTATCGTGATTTCACAAAAATCCACCGTTTCGAACGAAAGAAACCTGAATTTATCAGTTTGAATAGTTAAAAACAGCGTTTTTTTTGTTTTTGCAAGTTTATAACAGCAATTTTATCGTCATTTCTCTTTAATCGCCGTTTCACACGAAAGAAACATGAATTTATCAGTTTGAATAGTTAAAAACAGCGTTTTTCTATGTTTTTGCAAGTTTAAAACAGCATTTTTATCGTCATTTCTCATAAATCGCCGTTTCACACGAAAGAAACATGAATTTATCAGTTTGAATAGTTAAAAACAGCGTTTTTCTATGTTTTTGCAAGTTTAAAACAGCAATTTTATCGTCATTTCTCATAAATCGCCGTTTCACACGAAATAAACATGAATTTGTCAGTTTGAATAGTTGAAAACAGCGTTTTTCTATGTTTTTGCAAGTTTAAAACAGCAATTTTATCGTCATTTCTCATAAATCGCCGTTTCACACGAAAGAAACATGAATTTGTCAGTTTGAATAGTTGAAAACAGCGTTTTTTCTATGTTTTTTCATGTTTAAAAACAGCAATTTTATCGTCATTTCTCATAAATCGCCGTTTCACACGAAAGAAACATGAATTTGTCAGTTTGAATAGTTGAAAACAGCGTTTTTCTATGTTTTTGCAAGTTTAAAACAGCAATTTTATCGTTATTTCTCATAAATCGCCGATTCACACGAAAGAAACATGAATTTGTCAGTTTGAATAGTTTAAAACAGCGTTTTTCTATGTTTCTGCAAGTTTAAAACAGCAATTTTATCGTCATTTCTCATAAAACGCCGTTTCACACGAAAGAAACATGAATTTGTCAGTTTGAATAGTTAAAAACAGCGTTTTTCTATGTTTTTGCAAGTTTAAAACAGCAATTTTATCGTCATTTCTCATAAATCGCCGTTTCACACGAAAGAAACCTGAATTTATCAGTTTGTATAGTTAAAAACAGCGTTTTTCTATGTTTTTGCAAGTTTAAAACAGCAATTTTATCGTCATTTCTCATAAATCGCCGTTTCACACGAAAGAAACATGAATTTATCAGTTTGAATAGTTCAAAACAGCGTTTTTCTATGTTTTTGCAAGTTTAAAACAGCAGTTTTATCGTGATTTCACAAAAATCCACCGTTTCGAACGAAAGAAACCTGAATTTATCAGTTTGAATAGTTAAAAACAGCGTTTTTCTATGTTTTTGCAAGTTTAAAACAGCAATTTTATCGTCATTTCTCATAAATCGCCGTTTCACACGAAAGAAACATGAATTTGTCAGTTTGAATAGTTTAAACCGAGTTTTTCTATGTTTTTGCAAGTTTAAAACAGCAATTTTATCGTCATTTCTCATAAATCGCCGTTTCACACGAAAGAAACATGAATTTGTCAGTTTGAATAGTTGAAAACAGCGTTTTTCTATGTTTTTGCAAGTTTAAAACAGCAATTTTATCGTCATTTCTCATAAATCGCCGTTTCACACGAAAGAAACATGAATTTGTCAGTTTGAATAGTTGAAAACAGCGTTTTTCTATGTTTTTTCATGTTTAAAACAGCAATTTTATCGTCATTTCTCATAAATCGCCGTTTCACACGAAAGAAACATGAATTTGTCAGTTTGAATAGTTGAAAACAGCGTTTTTCTATGTTTTTGCAAGTTTAAAACAGCAATTTTATCGTTATTTCTCATAAATCGCCGATTCACACGAAAGAAACATGAATTTGTCAGTTTGAATAGTTCAAAACAGCGTTTTTCTATGTTTCTGCAAGTTTAAAACAGCAATTTTATCGTCATTTCTCATAAAACGCCGTTTCACACGAAAGAAACATGAATTTGTCAGTTTGAATAGTTAAAAACAGCGTTTTTCTATGTTTTTGCAAGTTTAAAACAGCAATTTTATCGTCATTTCTCATAAATCGCCGTTTCACACGAAAGAAACCTGAATTTATCAGTTTGAATAGTTAAAAACAGCGTTTTTCTATGTTTTTGCAAGTTTAAAACAGCAATTTTATCGTCATTTCTCATAAATCGCCGTTTCACACGAAAGAAACATGAATTTATCAGTTTGAATAGTTCAAAACAGCGTTTTTCTATGTTTTTGCAAGTTTAAAACAGCAGTTTTATCGTGATTTCACAAAAATCCACCGTTTCGAACGAAAGAAACCTGAATTTATCAGTTTGAATAGTTAAAAACAGCGTTTTTCTATGTTTTTGCAAATTTAAAACAGCAATTTTATCGTCATTTCTCATAAATCGCCGTTTCACACGAAAGAAACATGAATTTGTCAGTTTGAATAGTTCAAAACAGCGTTTTTCTATGTTTTTGCAAGTTTAAAACAGCAATTTTATCGTCATTTCTCATAAATCGCCGTTTCACACGAAAGAAACATGAATTTGTCAGTTTGAATAGTTGAAAACAGCGTTTTTCTATGTTTTTGCAAGTTTAAAACAGCAGTTTTATCGTGATTTCACAAAAATCCACCGTTTCGAACGAAAGAAACCTGAATTTATCAGTTTGAATAGTTAAAAACAGCGTTTTTTTTGTTTTTGCAAGTTTATAACAGCAATTTTATCGTCATTTCTCTTTAATCGCCGTTTCACACGAAAGAAACATGAATTTATCAGTTTGAATAGTTAAAAACAGCGTTTTTCTATGTTTTTGCAAGTTTAAAACAGCATTTTTATCGTCATTTCTCATAAATCGCCGTTTCACACGAAAGAAACATGAATTTATCAGTTTGAATAGTTAAAAACAGCGTTTTTCTATGTTTTTGCAAGTTTAAAACAGCAATTTTATCGTCATTTCTCATAAATCGCCGTTTCACACGAAATAAACATGAATTTGTCAGTTTGAATAGTTGAAAACAGCGTTTTTCTATGTTTTTGCAAGTTTAAAACAGCAATTTTATCGTCATTTCTCATAAATCGCCGTTTCACACGAAAGAAACATGAATTTGTCAGTTTGAATAGTTGAAAACAGCGTTTTTCTATGTTTTTTCATGTTTAAAACAGCAATTTTATCGTCATTTCTCATAAATCGCCGTTTCACACGAAAGAAACATGAATTTGTCAGTTTGAATAGTTGAAAACAGCGTTTTTCTATGTTTTTGCAAGTTTAAAACAGCAATTTTATCGTTATTTCTCATAAATCGCCGATTCACACGAAAGAAACATGAATTTGTCAGTTTGAATAGTTTAAAACAGCGTTTTTCTATGTTTCTGCAAGTTTAAAACAGCAATTTTATCGTCATTTCTCATAAAACGCCGTTTCACACGAAAGAAACATGAATTTGTCAGTTTGAATAGTTAAAAACAGCGTTTTTCTATGTTTTTGCAAGTTTAAAACAGCAATTTTATCGTCATTTCTCATAAATCGCCGTTTCACACGAAAGAAACCTGAATTTATCAGTTTGTATAGTTAAAAACAGCGTTTTTCTATGTTTTTGCAAGTTTAAAACAGCAATTTTATCGTCATTTCTCATAAATCGCCGTTTCACACGAAAGAAACATGAATTTATCAGTTTGAATAGTTCAAAACAGCGTTTTTCTATGTTTTTGCAAGTTTAAAACAGCAGTTTTATCGTGATTTCACAAAAATCCACCGTTTCGAACGAAAGAAACCTGAATTTATCAGTTTGAATAGTTAAAAACAGCGTTTTTCTATGTTTTTGCAAGTTTAAAACAGCAATTTTATCGTCATTTCTCATAAATCGCCGTTTCACACGAAAGAAACATGAATTTGTCAGTTTGAATAGTTTAAACCGAGTTTTTCTATGTTTTTGCAAGTTTAAAACAGCAATTTTATCGTCATTTCTCATAAATCGCCGTTTCACACGAAAGAAACATGAATTTGTCAGTTTGAATAGTTGAAAACAGCGTTTTTCTATGTTTTTGCAAGTTTAAAACAGCAATTTTATCGTCATTTCTCATAAATCGCCGTTTCACACGAAAGAAACATGAATTTGTCAGTTTGAATAGTTGAAAACAGCGTTTTTCTATGTTTTTTCATGTTTAAAACAGCAATTTTATCGTCATTTCTCATAAATCGCCGTTTCACACGAAAGAAACATGAATTTGTCAGTTTGAATAGTTGAAAACAGCGTTTTTCTATGTTTTTGCAAGTTTAAAACAGCAATTTTATCGTTATTTCTCATAAATCGCCGATTCACACGAAAGAAACATGAATTTGTCAGTTTGAATAGTTCAAAACAGCGTTTTTCTATGTTTCTGCAAGTTTAAAACAGCAATTTTATCGTCATTTCTCATAAAACGCCGTTTCACACGAAAGAAACATGAATTTGTCAGTTTGAATAGTTAAAAACAGCGTTTTTCTATGTTTTTGCAAGTTTAAAACAGCAATTTTATCGTCATTTCTCATAAATCGCCGTTTCACACGAAAGAAACCTGAATTTATCAGTTTGAATAGTTAAAAACAGCGTTTTTCTATGTTTTTGCAAGTTTAAAACAGCAATTTTATCGTCATTTCTCATAAATCGCCGTTTCACACGAAAGAAACATGAATTTATCAGTTTGAATAGTTCAAAACAGCGTTTTTCTATGTTTTTGCAAGTTTAAAACAGCAGTTTTATCGTGATTTCACAAAAATCCACCGTTTCGAACGAAAGAAACCTGAATTTATCAGTTTGAATAGTTAAAAACAGCGTTTTTCTATGTTTTTGCAAGTTTAAAACAGCAATTTTATCGTCATTTCTCATAAATCGCCGTTTCACACGAAAGAAACATGAATTTATCAGTTTGAATAGTTAAAAACAGCGTTTTTCTATGTTTTTGCAAATTTAAAACAGCAATTTTATCGTCATTTTTCATAAATCGCCGTTTCACACGAAAGAAACATGAATTTGTCAGTTTGAATAGTTCAAAACAGCGTTTTTCTATGTTTTTGCAAGTTTAAAACAGCAATTTTATCGTCATTTCTCATAAATCGCCGTTTCACACGAAAGAAACCTGAATTTATCAGTTTGAATAGTTAAAAACAGCGTTTTTCTATGTTTTTGCAAGTTTAAAACAGCAATTTTATCGTCATTTCTCATAAATCGCCGTTTCACACGAAAGAAACATGAATTTATCAGTTTGAATAGTTCAAAACAGCGTTTTTCTATGTTTTTGCAAGTTTAAAACAGCAGTTTTATCGTGATTTCACAAAAATCCACCGTTTCGAACGAAAGAAACCTGAATTTATCAGTTTGAATACTTAAAAACAGCGTTTTTCTATGTTTTTGCAAGTTTAAAACAGCAATTTTATCGTCATTTCTCATAAATCGCCGTTTCACACGAAAGAAACATGAATTTGTCAGTTTGAATAGTTCAAAACAGCGTTTTTCGATGTTTTTGCAAGTTTAAAACAGTACACACGAAAGAAACATGAATTTGTCAGTTTGAATAGTTCAAAACAGCGTTTTTCTATGTTTTTTCATGTTTAAAACAGCAATTTTATCGTCATTTCTCATAAATCGCCGTTTCACACGAAAGAAACATGAATTTGTCAGTTTGAATAGTTGAAAACAACGTTTTTCTATGTTTTTGCAAGTTTAAAACAGCAATTTTATCGTCATTTCTCATAAATCGCCGTTTCACATGAAAGAAACATGAATTTGTCAGTTTGAATAGTTCAAAACAGCGTTTTTCTATGTTTTTGCAAGTTTAAAACAGCAATTTTATCGTCATTTCTCATAAAACGCCGTTTCACACGAAAGAAACATTAATTTGTCAGTTTGAATAGTTAAAAACAGCGTTTTTCTATGTTTTTGCAAGTTTAAAACAGCAATTTTATCGTCATTTCTCATAAATCGCCGTTTCACACGAAAGAAACCTGAATTTATCAGTTTGAATAGTTAAAAACAGCGTTTTTCTATGTTTTTGCAAGTTTAAAACAGCAATTTTATCGTCATTTATCATAAATCGCCGTTTCACACGAAAGAAACATGAATTTATCAGTTTGAATAGTTCAAAACAGAGTTTTTCTATGTTTTTGAAAGTTTAAAACAGCAGTTTTATCGTGATTTCACAAAAATCCACCGTTTCGAACGAAAGAAACCTGAATTTATCAGTTTGAATAGTTAAAAACAGCGTTTTTCTATGTTTTTGCAAGTTTAAAACAGCAATTTTATCGTCATTTCTCATAAATCGCCGTTTCACACGAAAGAAACATGAATTTATCAGTTTGAATAGTTAAAAACAGCGTTTGAATAGTTAAAAACAGCGTTTTTCTATGTTTTTGCAAGTTTAAAACAGCAATTTTATCGTCATTTCTCATAAATCGCCGTTTTACACGAAAGAAACATGAATTTGTCAGTTTGAATAGTTCAAAACAGCGTTTTTCTATGTTTTTGCAAGTTTAAAACAGCAATTTTATTGTCATTACTCATAAATCGCCGCTTCACACGAAAGAAACATGAATTTGTAAGTTTGAATAGTTCAAAACAGCGTTTTTCTATGTTTTTTCATGTTTAAAACAGCAATTTTATCGTCATTTCTCATAAATCGCCGTTTCACACGAAAGAAACATGAATTTGTCAGTTTGAATAGTTGAAAACAGGGTTTTTCTATGTTTTTGCAAGTTTAAAACAGCAATTTTATCGTCATTTCTCATAAATCGCCGTTTCACACGAAAGAAACATGAATTTGTCAGTTTGAATAGTTCAAAACAGCGTTTTTCTATGTTTTTGCAAGTTTAAAACAGCAATTTTATCGTCATTTCTCATAAATCGCCGTTTCACACGAAAGAAACCTGAATTTATCAGTTTGAATAGTTAAAAACAGCGTTTTTCTATGTTTTTGCAAGTTTAAAACAGCAATTTTATCGTCATTTCTCATAAATCGCCGTTTCACACGAAAGAAACATGAATTTATCAGTTTAAATAGTTCAAAACAGCGTTTTTCTATGTTTTTGCAAGTTTAAAACAGCAGTTTTATCGTGATTTCACAAAAATCCACCGTTTCGAACGAAAGAAACCTGAATTTATCAGTTTGAATAGTTAAAAACAGCGTTTTTCTATGATTTGCAAGTTTAAAACAGCAAATTTATCGTCATTTCTCATAAATCGCCGTTTCACACGAAAGAAACATGAATTTGTCAGTTTGAATAGTTCAAAACAGCGTTTTTCTATGTTTTTGCAAGTTTAAAACAGCAATTTTATCGTCATTTCTCATAAATCGCCGTTTCACACGAAAGAAACATGAATTTGTCAGTTTGAATAGTTCAAAACAGCGTTTTTCTATGTTTTTGCAAGTTTAAAACAGCAATTTTATCGTCATTTCTCATAAAACGCCGTTTCACACGAAAGAAACATGAATTTGTCAGTTTGAATAGTTAAAAACAGCGTTTTTCTATGTTTTTGCAAGTTTAAAACAGCAATTTTATCGTCATTTCTCATAAATCGCCGTTTCACACGAAAGAAACCTGAATTTATCAGTTTGAATAGTTAAAACAGCGTTTTTCTATGTTTTTGCAAGTTTAAAACTGCAATTTTATCGTCATTTCTCATAAATCGCCGTTTCACACGAAAGAAACATAAATTTATCAGTTTGAATAATTTAAAACAGCGTTTTTCTATGTTTTTGCAAGTTTAAAACAGCAGTTTTATCGTGATTTCACAAAAATCCACCGTTTCGAACGAAAGAAACCTGAATTTATCAGTTTGAATAGTTAAAAACAGCGTTTTTCTATGTTTTTGCAAGTTTAAAACAGCAATTTTATCGTCATTTCTCATAAATCGCCGTTTCACACGAAAGAAATATGAATTTGTCAGTTTGAATAGTTCAAAACAGCGTTTTTCTATGTTTTTGCAAGTTTAAAACAGCAATTTTATCGTCATTTCTCATAAATCGCCGTTTCACACGAAAGAAACATGAATTTGTCAGTTTGAATAGTTCAAAACAGCGTTTTTCTATGTTTTTTCATGTTTATAACAGCAATTTTATCGTCATTTCTCATAAATCGCCATTTCACACGAAAGAAACATGAATTTGTCAGTTTGAATAGTTGAAAACAGCGTTTTTCTATGTTTTTGCAAGTTTAAAACAGCAATTTTATCGTCATTACTCATAAATCGCCGTTTCGCACGAAAGAAACATGAATTTGTCAGTTTGAATAGTTCAAAACAGCGTTTTTCTATGTTTTTGCAAGTTTAAAACAGCAATTTTATCGTCATTTCTCATAAAACGCCGTTTCACACGAAAGAAACATGAATTTGTCAGTTTGAATAGTTAAAAACAGCGTTTTTCAATGATTTTGCAAGTTTAAAACAGCAATTTTATCGTCATTTCTCATAAATCGCCGTTTCACACGAAAGAAACCTGAATTTATCAGTTTGAATAGTTAAAACAGCGTTTTTCTATGTTTTTGCAAGTTTAAAATTGCAATTTTATCGTCATTTCTCATAAATCGCCGTTTCACACGAAAGAAACATAAATTTATCAGTTTGAATAATTCAAAACAGCGTTTTTCTATGTTTTTGCAAGTTTAAAACAGCAGTTTTATCGTGATTTCACAAAAATCCACCGTTTCGAACAAAAGAAACCTGAATTTATCAGTTTGAATATTTAAAAACAGCGTTTTTCTATGTTTTTGCAAGTTTAAAACAGCAATTTTATCGTCATTTCTCATAAATCGCCGTTTCACACGAAAGAAACATGAATTTATCAGTTTGAATAGTTTAAAACAGCGTTTTTCTATGTTTTTGCAAATTTAAAACAGCAATTTTATCGTCATTTCTCATAAATCGCCGTTTCACATGAAAGAAACATGAATTTGTCAGTTTGAATAGTTCAAAACAGCGTTTTTCTATGTTTTTGCAAGTTTAAAACAGCAATTTTATCGTCATTTCTCATAAATCGCCATTTCACACGAAAGAAACATGAATTTGTCAGTTTGAATAGTTCAAAACAGCGTTTTTCTATGTTTTTTCATGTTTAAAACAGCAATTTTATCGTCATTTCTCATAAATCGCCGTTTCACACGAAAGAAACATCAATTTGTCAGTTTGAATAGTTGAAAACAGCGTTTTTCTATGTTTTTGCAAGTTTAAAACAGCAATTTTATCGTCATCTCTCATAAATCGCCGTTTCACACGAAAGAAACATGAATTTGTCAGTTTGAATAGTTCAAAACAGCGTTTTTCTATGTTTTTTCATGTTTAAAACAGCAATTTTATCGTCATTTCTCATAAATCGCCGTTTTACACGAAAGAAACATGAATTTGTCAGTTTGAATAGTTCAAAACAGCGTTTTTCTATGTTTTTTCATGTTTAAAACAGCAATTTTATCGTCATTTCTTATAAATCGCCGTTTCACACGAAAGAAACATGAATTTGTCAGTTTGAATAGTTGAAAACAGCGTTTTTTTATGTTTTTGCAAGTTTAAAACAGCAATTTTATCGTCATTTCTCATAAATCGCCGTTTCACACGAAAGAAACATGAATTTGTCAGTTTGAATAGTTCAAAACAGCGTTTTTCTATGTTTTTGCAAGTTTAAAACAGCAGTTTTATCGTCATTTTTCATAAAACGCCGTTTCACACGAAAGAAACATGAATTTGTCAGTTTGAATAGTTAAAAACAGCGTTTTTCTATGTTTTTGCAAGTTTAAAACAGCAATTTTATCGTCATTTCTCATAAATCGCCGTTTCACACGGAAGAAACCTGAATTTATCAGTTTGAATAGTTAAAAACAGCGTTTTTCTATGTTTTTGCAAGTTTAAAACAGCAATTTTATCGTCATTTCTCATAAATCGCCGTTTCACACGAAAGAAACATGAATTTATCAGTTTGAATAGTTCAAAACAGCGTTTTTCTATGTTTTTGCAAGTTTAAAACAGCAGTTTTATCGTGATTTCACAAAAATCCACCGTTTCGAACGAAAGAAACCTGAATTTATCAGATTGAATAGTTAAAAACAGCGTTTTTCTATGTTTTTGCAAGTTTAAAACAGCAATTTTATCGTTATTTCTCATAAATCGCCGTTTCACACGAAAGAAACATGAATTTATCAGTTTGAATAGTTAAAAACAGCGTTTTTCTATGTTTTTGCAAGTTTAAAACAGCAATTTTATCGTCATTTATCATAAATCGCCGTTTTACACGAAAGAAACATGAATTTGTCAGTTTGAATAGTTCAAAACAGCGTTTTTCTATGTTTTTTCATGTTTAAAACAGCAATTTTATCGTCATTTCTCATAAATCGCCGTTTCACACGAAAGAAACATGAACTTGTCAGTTTGAATAGTTCAAAACAGCGTTTTTCAATGTTTTTGACAGTTTAAAACAGCAATTTTATCGTCATTTCTCATAAATCGCCGTTTCACACGAAGGAAACATGAATTTGTCAGTTTGATTAGTTCAAAACAGCGTTTTTCTATGTTTTTGCAAGTTTAAAACAGCAATTTTATCGTCATTTCTCATAAAACGCCGTTTCACACGAAAGAAACATGAATTTGTCAGTTTGAATTTTTAAAACAGCGTTTTTCTATGTTTTTGCAAGTTTAAAACAGCAATTTTATCGTCATTTCTCATAAATCGCCGTTTCACACGAAAGAACCTGAATTTATCAGTTTGAATAGTTAAAAACAGCGTTTTTCTATGTTTTTGCAAGTTTAAAAACAGCAATTTTATCGTCATTTCTCATAAATCGCCGTTTCACACGAAAGAAACATGAATTTATCAGTTTGAATAGTTCAAAACAGCGTTTTTCTATGTTTTTGCAAGTTTAAAACAGCAGTTTTATCGTGATTTCACAAAAATCCACCGTTTCGAACGAAAGAAACCTGAATTTATCAGATTGAATAGTTAAAAACAGCGTTTTTCTATGTTTTTGCAAGTTTAAAACAGCAATTTTATCGTTATTTCTCATAAATCGCCGTTTCACACGAAAGAAACATGAATTTATCAGTTTGAATAGTTAAAAACAGCGTTTTTGTATGTTTTTGCAAGTTTAAAACAGCAATTTTATCGTCATTTCTCATAAATCGCCGTTTTACACGAAAGAAACATGAATTTGTCAGTTTGAATAGTTCAAAACAGCGTTTTTCTATGTTTTTTCATGTTTAAAACAGCAATTTTATCGTCATTTCTCATAAATCGCCGTTTCACACGAAAGAATCATGAACTTGTCAGTTTGAATAGTTCAAAACAGCGTTTTTCAATGTTTTTGACAGTTTAAAACAGCAATTTTATCGTCATTTCTCATAAATCGCCGTTTCACACAAAGGAAACATGAATTTGTCAGTTTGAATAGTTCAAAACAGCGTTTTTCTATGTTTTTGCAAGTTTAAAACAGCAATTTTATCGTCATTTCTCATAAATCGCCGTTTTATACGAAAGAAACATGAATTTGTCAGTTTGAATAGTTCAAAACAGCGTTTTTCTATGTTTTTTCATGTTTAAAACAGCAATTTTATCGTCATTTCTCATAAATCGCCGTTTCACACGAAAGAAACATGAATTTGTCAGTTTTAATAGTTGAAAACAGCGTTTTTCTATGTTTTTGCAAGTTTAAAACAGCAATTTTATCGTCATTTCTCATAAATCGCCGTTTCACACGAAAGAAACATGAATTTGTTAGTTTGAATAGTTCAAAACAGCGTTTTTCTATGTTTTTGCAAGTTTAAAACAGTAATTTTATCGTCATTTCTCATAAATCGCCGTTTCACACGAAAGAAACATGAATTTGTCAGTTTGAATAGTTCAAAACAGCGTTTTTCAATGTTTTTGACAGTTTAAAACAGCAATTTTATCGTCATTTCTCATAAATCGCCGTTTCACACGAAAGAAACATGAATTTGTCAGTTTTAATAGTTGAAAACAGCGTTTTTCTATGTTATTGCAAGTTTTAAACAGCAATTTTATCGTCATTTCTCATAAATCGCCGTTTCACACGAAAGAAACATGAATTTGTCAGTTTGAATAGTTCAAAACAGCGTTTTCCTATGTTTTTTCATGTTTAAAACAGCAATTTTATCGTCATTTCTCATAAATCGCCGTTTCACACGAAAGAAACATGAACTTGTCAGTTTGAATAGTTCAAAACAGCGTTTTTCAATGTTTTTGACAGTTTAAAACAGCAATTTATCGTCATTTCTCATAAATCGCCGTTTCACACGAAGGAAACATGAATTTGTCAGTTTGAATAGTTCAAAACAGCGTTTTTCTATGTTTTTGCAAGTTTAAAACAGCAATTTTATCGTCATTTCTCATAAAACGCCGTTTCACACGAAAGAAACATGAATTTGTCAGTTTGAATAGTTAAA
Source organism: Poecilus cupreus (assembly GCA_963942605.1). Classification (NCBI taxonomy): domain Eukaryota; kingdom Metazoa; phylum Arthropoda; class Insecta; order Coleoptera; family Carabidae; genus Poecilus; species Poecilus cupreus. Next base: position 4,824 of record CAWWDY010000114.1, on the reverse strand, counting down.
AACAGCGTTTTTCTATGTTTTTGCAAGTTTAAAACAGCAATTTTATCGTCATTTCTCATAAATCGCCGTTTCACACGAAAGAAACCAGAATTTATCAGTTTGAATAGTTAAAAACAGCGTTTTTCTATGTTTTTGCAAGTTTAAAACAGCAATTTTATCGTCATTTCTCATAAATCGCCGTTTCACACGAAAGAAACATGAATTTATCAGTTTGAATAGTTAAAAACAGCGTTTTTCTATGTTTTGCAAGTTTAAAACAGCAATTTTATCGTCATTTCTCATAAATCGCCGTTTGACACGAAAGAAACATGAATTTACAGTTTGAATAGTTCAAAACAGCGTTTTTCTATGTTTTTGCAAGTTTAAAACAGCAATTTTATCGTCATTTCTCATAAATCGCCGTTTCACACGAAAGAAACATGAATTTGTCAGTTTGAATAGTTCAAAACAGCGTTTTTTCTATGTTTTTGCAAGTTTAAAACAGCAATTTTATCGTCATTTCTCATAAAACGCCGTTTCACACGAAAGAAACATGAATTTGTCAGTTTGAATAGTTAAAAGCAGCGTTTTCTATGTTTTTGCAAGTTTAAAACAGCAATTTTATCGTCATTTCTCATAAATCGCCGTTTCACACGGAAAGAAACCTGAATTTATCAGTTTGAATAGTTAAAAACAGCGTTTTTCTATGTTTTTGCAAGTTTAAAACTGCAATTTTATCGTCATTTCTCATAAATCGCCGTTTCACACGAAAGAAACATAAATTTATCAGTTTGAATATTCAAAACAGTGTTTTTCTATGTTTTTGCAAGTTTAAAACAGCAGTTTTATCGTGATTTCACAAAAATCCACCGTTTCGAACAAAAGAAACCTGAATTTATCAGTTTGAATATTTAAAAACAGCGTTTTTCTATGTTTTTGCAAGTTTAAAACAGCAATTTTATCGTCATTTCTCATAATCGCCGTTTCACATGAAAGAAACATGAATTTATCAGTTTGAATAGTTTAAAACAGCGTTTTTCTATGTTTTTGCAAGTTTAAAACAGCAATTTTATCGTCATTTCTCATAAATCGCCGTTTCACACGAAAGAAACATGAATTTGTCAGTTTGAATAGTTCAAAACAGCGTTTTTCTATGTTTTTGCAAGTTTAAAACAGCAATTTTATCGTCATTTCTCATAAATCGCCGTTTCACACGAAAGAAAACATGAATTGTCAGTTTGAATAGTTCAAAACAGCGTTTTTCTATGTTTTTTCATGTTTAAAAACAGCAATTTTATCGTCATTTCTCATAAATCGCCGTTTCACACGAAAGAAACATGAATTTGTCAGTTTGAATAGTTGAAAACAGCGTTTTTCTATGTTTTTGCAAGTTAAAACAGCAATTTTATCGTCATTTCTCATAAATCGCCGTTTCACACGAAAGAAACATGAATTTGTCAGTTTGAATAGTTCAAAACAGCGTTTTTCTATGTTTTTTCATGTTTAAAACAGCAATTTTATCGTCATTTCTCATAAATCGCCGTTTTACACGAAAGAAACATAAATTTGTCAGTTTGAATAGTTCAAAACAGCGTTTTTCTATGTTTTTTTCATGTTTAAAACAGCAATTTTATCGTCATTTCTCATAAATCGCCGTTTCACACGAAAGAAACATGAATTTGTCAGTTTGAATAGTTGAAAACAGCGTTTTTCTATGTTTTTGCAAGTTTAAAACAGCAATTTTATCGTCATTTCTCATAATCGCCGTTTCACACGAAAGAAACATGAATTGTCAGTTTGAATAGTTCAAAACAGCGTTTTCTATGTTTTTTGCAAGTTTAAAACAGTAATTTTATCGTCATTTCTCATAAATCGCCGTTTCACACGAAAGAAACATGAATTTGTCAGTTTGAATAGTTCAAAACAGCGTTTTTCTAAGTTTTTTCATGTTTAAAACAGCAATTTTATCGTCATTTCTCATAAATCGCCGTTTCACACGAAAGAAACATGAACTTGTCAGTTTGAATAGTTCAAAACAGCGTTTTTCAATGTTTTTGCCAGTTTAAAACAGCAATTTTATCGTCATTTCTCATAAATCGCCGTTTCACACGAAAGAAACATGAATTTGTTAGTTTGAAAAGTTCAAAACAGCGTTTTTCTATGTTTTTGCAAGTTTAAAACAGCAATTTTATCGTCATTTCTCATACAGCGCCGTTTCACACGAAAGAAACATGAATTTGTCAGTTTGAATAATTAAAAACAGCGTTTTTTCTATGTTTTTGCAAGTTTAAAACAGCAATTTTATCGTCATTTCTCATAAATCGCCGTTTCACACGAAAGAAACCTGAATTTATTAGTTTGAATAGTTAAAACAGCGTTTTTCTATGTTTTTGCAAGTTTAAAACTGCAATTTTATCGTCATTTCTCATAAATCGCCGTTTCACACGAAAGAAACATAAATTTATCAGTTTGAATAATTCAAAACAGCGTTTTTCTATGTTTTTGCAAGTTTAAAACAGCAGTTTTATCGTGATTTCACAAAAATCCACCGTTTCGAACGAAAGAAACCTGAATTTAATCAGTTTGAATAGTTAAAAACAGCGTTTTTCTATGTTTTTGCAAGTTTAAAACAGGCAATTTTATCGTCATTTCTCATAATCGCCGTTTCACACGAAAGAAACATGAATTTGTCAGTTTGAATAGTTCAAAACAGCGTTTTTTTTTTTTTTCTATGTTTTTGCAAGTTTAAAACAGCAATCTTATCGTCATTTCTCATAAATCGCCGTTTCACACGAAAGAAACATGAATTTGTCAGTTTGAATAGTTCAAAACAGCGTTTTTCTATGTTTTTGCAAGTTTAAAACAGCAGTTTTATCGTGATTTCACAAAAATCCACCGTTTCGAACAAAAGAAACCTGAATTTATCAGTTTGAATATTTAAAAACAGCGTTTTTCTATGTTTTTGCAAGTTTAAAACAGCAATTTTATCGTCATTTCTCATAAATCGCCGTTTCACACGAAAGAAACATGAATTTATCAGTTTGAATAGTTTAAAACAGCGTTTTTCTATGTTTTTGCAAGTTTAAAACAGCAATTTTATCGTCATTTCTCATAAATCGCCGTTTCACACGAAAGAAACATGAATTTGTCAGTTTGAATAGTTCAAAACAGCGTTTTTCTATGTTTTTGCAAGTTTAAAACAGCAATTTTATCGTCATTTCTCATAAATCGCCGTTTCACACGAAAGAAACATGAATTTGTCAGTTTGAATAGTTCAAAACAGCGTTTTTCTATGGTTTTTGCAAGTTTAAAACAGTAATTTTATCGTCATTTCTCATAAATCGCCGTTTCACCACGAAAGAAAACATGAATTTGTCAGTTTGAATAGTTCAAAACAGCGTTTTTCTAAGTTTTTTCATGTTTAAAACAGCAATTTTATCGTCATTTCTCATAAATCGCCGTTTCACACGAAAGAAACATGAACTTGTCAGTTTGAATAGTTCAAAACAGCGTTTTTCAATGTTTTTGCCAGTTTAAAACAGCAATTTTATCGTCATTTCTCATAAATCGCCGTTTCACACGAAAGAAACATGAATTTGTTAGTTTGAAAAGTTCAAAACAGCGTTTTTCTATGTTTTTTGCAAGTTTAAAACAGCAATTTTATCGTCATTTCTCATACAGCGCCGTTTCACACGAAAGAAACATGAATTTGTCAGTTTGAATAATTAAAACAGCGTTTTTCTATGTTTTTGCAAGTTTAAAACAGCAATTTTATCGTCATTTCTCATAAATCGCCGTTTCACACGAAAGAAACCTGAATTTATTAGTTTGAATAGTTAAAACAGCGTTTTTCTATGTTTTTGCAAGTTTAAAACTGCAATTTTATCGTCATTTCTCATAAATCGCCGTTTCACACGAAAGAAACATAAATTTATCAGTTTGAATAATTCAAAACAGCGTTTTTCTATGTTTTTGCAAGTTTAAAACAGCAGTTTTATCGTGATTTCACAAAAATCCACCGTTTCGAACGAAAGAAACCTGAATTTATCAGTTTGAATAGTTAAAAACAGCGTTTTTCTATGTTTTTGCAAGTTTAAAACAGCAATTTTATCGTCATTTCTCATAAATCGCCGTTTCACACGAAAGAAACATGAATTTGTCAGTTTGAATAGTTCAAAACAGCGTTTTTCTATGTTTTTGCAAGTTTAAAACAGCAATCTTATCGTCATTTCTCATAAATCGCCGTTTCACACGAAAGAAACATGAATTTGTCAGTTTGAATAGTTCAAAACAGCGTTTTTCTATGTTTTTGCAAGTTTAAAACAACAGTTTTATCGTGATTTCACAAAATCCACCGTTTCGAACAAAAGAAACCTGAATTTATCAGTTTGAATATTTAAAACAGCGTTTTTCTATGTTTTTGCAAGTTTAAAAACAGCAATTTTTATCGTCATTTCTCATAAATCGCCGTTTCACACGAAAGAAACATGAATTTATCAGTTTGAATAGTTTAAAACAGCGTTTTTCTATGTTTTTGCAAGTTTAAAACAGCAATTTTATCGTCATTTCTCATAATCGCCGTTTCACACGAAAGAAACATGAATTTGTCAGTTTGAATAGTTCAAAACAGCGTTTTTCTATGTTTTTGCAAGTTTAAAACAGCAATTTTATCGTCATTTCTCATAAATCGCCGTTTCACACGAAAGAAACATGAATTTGTCAGTTTGAATAGTTCAAAACAGCGTTTTTCTATGTTTTTTCATGTTTAAAACAGCAATTTTATCGTCATTTCTCATAAATCGCGTTTCACACGAAAGAAACATGAATTTGTCAGTTTGAATAGTT
>CAWWDY010000113.1:0-25683 GCA_963942605.1 Poecilus cupreus | reverse complement strand
AACATGAATTTATTAGTTTGAATAGTTGAAAACAGCGATTCTCTATGTTTTTGCAAGTTTAAAACAGCAATTTTATTGTCATTTCTCATAAATCGCCGTTTCGCACGAAAGAAACATGAATTTGTGAGTTTGGATAGTTCAAAACAGGGTTTTCTATGTTTTTGCAAGTTTAAAACAGCATTTTAAATACGTCAGTTTAGATTGTTGAAAACAGCGTTTTCTTGGTTTTGCTAGTTTAAAACAGCAGTTTTATCGTGATTTCACAAAAAATCTACCGTATCGCACGAAAGAAACATGAGTTTATGTTTTTCTATGTTTTTGCAAGTTTAAAACAGCATTTTTATCGTCATTTCTCATAAATCGCCGTTTCGCACGGAAGAAACATGAATTTGTCAGTTTGAATAATTGAAAACAGCGTTTTTCTATGTTTTTGCAAGTTTAAAAAAGCAATTTTATCGTCATTTCTCATAAATCGCCGTTTCGCACTAAAGAAACATGAATTTATCAGTTTGAATAGTTGAAAACAGCGTTTTTCTATGTTTTTGCAAGTTTAAAACAGCAATTTTATCGTCATTTCTCATAAATCGCCGTTTCGCACGAAAGAAACATGAATTTGTCAGTTTGTATAGTTCAAAACAGCGTTTTCTATGTTTTTGCAAGTTTAAAACAGCATTTTAAATACGTCAGTTTAGATTGTTGAAAACAGCGTTTTCTTGGTTTTGCTAGTTTAAAACAGCAGTTTTATCGTGATTTCAAAAAAATCCACCATTTCGAACAAAAGAAACATGAATTTATCAATTTGAATAGTTGAAAACAGCGTTTTTCTATGTTTTTGCAAGTTTAAAACAGCAATTTTATCGTCATTTCTCATAAATCGCCTTTTCGCACGAAAGAAACATGAATTTATCAGTTTGAATAGTTGAAAACAGCGTTTTTCTATGTTTTTGCAAGTTTAAAACAGCAATTTTATCGTCATTTCTTATAAATCGCCGTTTCGTACGAAAGAAACATGAATTTATCAGTTTGAGTAGTTGAAAGTAGCGTTTTTCTATGTTTTTGCAAGTTTATAACAGCAATTTTATCGTCATTTCTCATAAATCACCGTTTCGCACGAAAGAAACATGAATTTATCAGTTTGAACAGTTGAAAACAGCGTTTTTCTATGTTTTTGCAAGTTTAAAACAGGAATTTTATCGTCATTTCTCATAAATCGCCGTTTCGCACGGAAGAAACATGAATTTGTCAGTTTGAATTGTTGAAAACAGCGTTTTTCTATGTTTTTGCAAGTTTAAAACAGCAATTTTATCGTCATTTCTTATAAATCGCCGTTTCGTACGAAAGAAACATGAATTTATCAGTTTGAGTAGTTGAAAGTAGCGTTTTTCTATGTTTTTGCAAGTTTATAACAGCATTTTTATCGTCATTTCTCATAAATCACCGTTTCGCACGAAAGAAACATGAATTTATCAGTTTGAACAGTTAAAAACAGCGTTTTTCTATGTTTTTGCAAGTTTAAAACAGGAATATTATCGTCATTTCTCATAAATCACCGTTTTGCACGAAAGAAACATGAATTTATCAGTTTGAATAGTTGAAAACAGCGTTTTTCTATGTTTTTCTAAGTTTAAAACAGCAATCTTATCGTAATTTCTCATAAATCGCCGTTTCACACGGAAGAAACATGAATTTGTCAGTTTGAATTGTTGAAAACAGCGTTTTTCTATGTTTTTGCAAGTTTAAAACAGCAATTTTATCGTCATTTCTTATAAATCGCCGTTTCGTACGAAAGAAACATGAATTTATCAGTTTGAGTAGTTGAAAGTAGCGTTTTTCTATGTTTTTGCAAGTTTATAACAGCATTTTTATCGTCATTTCTCATAAATCACCGTTTCGCACGAAAGAAACATGAATTTATCAGTTTGAACAGTTAAAAACAGCGTTTTTCTATGTTTTTGCAAGTTTAAAACAGGAATATTATCGTCATTTCTCATAAATCACCGTTTTGCACGAAAGAAACATGAATTTATCAGTTTGAATAGTTGAAAACAGCGTTTTTCTATGTTTTTCTAAGTTTAAAACAGCAATCTTATCGTAATTTCTCATAAATCGCCGTTTCGCACGGAAGAAACATGAATTTGTCAGTTTGAATTGTTGAAAACAGCGTTTTTCTATGTTTTTGCAAGTTTAAAACAGCAATTTTATCGTCATTTCTTATAAATCGCCGTTTCGTACGAAAGAAACATGAATTTATCAGTTTGAGTAGTTGAAAGTAGCGTTTTTCTATGTTTTTGCAAGTTTATAACAGCAATTTTATCGTCATTTCTCATAAATCACCGTTTCGCACGGAAGAAACATGAATTTATCAGTTTGGATAGTTCAAAACAGCATTTTTCTATGTTTTTGCAAGTTTAAAACATCAATTTTATCGTCATTTCTCATAAATCGCCGTTTCGCACGGAAGAAACATGAATTTGTCTGTTTAAATAGTTGAAAACAGCGTTTTTCTATGTTTTTGCAAGTTTAAAACAGCAATTTTATCGCCATTTTATCGCCGCTTCGCACGAAAGAAACATGAATTTATCAGTTTGAATAGTTGAAAACAGCGATTCTCTATGTTTTTGCAAGTTTAAAACAGCAATTTTATCGTCATTTCTCATAAATCGCCGTTTCGCACGGAAGAAACATGAATTTGTCAGTTTGAATTGTTGAAAACAGCGTTTTTCTATGTTTTTGCAAGTTTAAAACAGCAATTTTATCGTCATTTCTCATAAATCGCCGTTTCGCACGGAAGAAACATGAATTTGTTAGTTTGAATAGTTGAAAACAGCGTTTTTCCATGTTCTTGCAAGTTTAAAACAGCAATTTTATCGTCATTTCTCATAAATCGCCGTTTCGCACAAAAGAAAAATGAATTTATCAGTTTGAACAGTTGAAAACAGCGTTTTTCTATGTTTTTGCAAGTTTAAAACAGGAATTATATCGTCATTTCTCATAAATCGACGTTTTGCACGAAAGAAACATGAATTTATCAGTTTGAATAGTTGAAAACAGTGTTTTTCTATGTTTTTCTAAGTTTAAAACAGCAATTTTATCGTCATTTCTCATAAATCGCCGTTTCGCACGAAAGAAACATGAATTTGTCAGTTTGTATAGTTCAAAACAGCGTTTTCTATGTTTTTGCAAGTTTAAAACAGCATTTTAAATACGTCAGTTTAGATTGTTGAAAACAGCGTTTTCTTGGTTTTGCTAGTTTAAAACAGCAGTTTTATCGTGATTTCAAAAAAATCCACCATTTCGAACAAAAGAAACATGAATTTATCAATTTGAATAGTTGAAAACAGCGTTTTTCTATGTTTTTGCAAGTTTAAAACAGCAATTTTATCGTCATTTCTCATAAATCGCCTTTTCGCACGAAAGAAACATGAATTTATCAGTTTGAATAGTTGAAAACAGCGTTTTTCTATGTTTTTGCAAGTTTAAAACAGCAATTTTATCGTCATTTCTTATAAATCGCCGTTTCGTACGAAAGAAACATGAATTTATCAGTTTGAGTAGTTGAAAGTAGCGTTTTTCTATGTTTTTGCAAGTTTATAACAGCAATTTTATCGTCATTTCTCATAAATCACCGTTTCGCACGAAAGAAACATGAATTTATCAGTTTGAACAGTTGAAAACAGCGTTTTTCTATGTTTTTGCAAGTTTAAAACAGGAATTTTATCGTCATTTCTCATAAATCGCCGTTTCGCACGGAAGAAACATGAATTTGTCAGTTTGAATTGTTGAAAACAGCGTTTTTCTATGTTTTTGCAAGTTTAAAACAGCAATTTTATCGTCATTTCTTATAAATCGCCGTTTCGTACGAAAGAAACATGAATTTATCAGTTTGAGTAGTTGAAAGTAGCGTTTTTCTATGTTTTTGCAAGTTTATAACAGCATTTTTATCGTCATTTCTCATAAATCACCGTTTCGCACGAAAGAAACATGAATTTATCAGTTTGAACAGTTAAAAACAGCGTTTTTCTATGTTTTTGCAAGTTTAAAACAGGAATATTATCGTCATTTCTCATAAATCACCGTTTTGCACGAAAGAAACATGAATTTATCAGTTTGAATAGTTGAAAACAGCGTTTTTCTATGTTTTTCTAAGTTTAAAACAGCAATCTTATCGTAATTTCTCATAAATCGCCGTTTCGCACGGAAGAAACATGAATTTGTCAGTTTGAATTGTTGAAAACAGCGTTTTTCTATGTTTTTGCAAGTTTAAAACAGCAATTTTATCGTCATTTCTTATAAATCGCCGTTTCGTACGAAAGAAACATGAATTTATCAGTTTGAGTAGTTGAAAGTAGCGTTTTTCTATGTTTTTGCAAGTTTATAACAGCAATTTTATCGTCATTTCTCATAAATCACCGTTTCGCACGGAAGAAACATGAATTTATCAGTTTGGATAGTTCAAAACAGCGTTTTTCTATGTTTTTGCAAGTTTAAAACATCAATTTTATCGTCATTTCTCATAAATCGCCGTTTCGCACGGAAGAAACATGAATTTGTCTGTTTGAATAGTTGAAAACAGCGTTTTTCTATGTTTTTGCAAGTTTAAAACAGCAATTTTATCGCCATTTTATCGCCGCTTCGCACGAAAGAAACATGAATTTATCAGTTTGAATAGTTGAAAACAGCGATTCTCTATGTTTTTGCAAGTTTAAAACAGCAATTTTATCGTCATTTCTCATAAATCGCCGTTTCGCACGGAAGAAACATGAATTTGTCAGTTTGAATTGTTGAAAACAGCGTTTTTCTATGTTTTTGCAAGTTTAAAACAGCAATTTTATCGTCATTTCTCATAAATCGCCGTTTCGCACGGAAGAAACATGAATTTGTTAGTTTGAATAGTTGAAAACAGCGTTTTTCCATGTTCTTGCAAGTTTAAAACAGCAATTTTATCGTCATTTCTCATAAATCGCCGTTTCGCACAAAAGAAAAATGAATTTATCAGTTTGAACAGTTGAAAACAGCGTTTTTCTATGTTTTTGCAAGTTTAAAACAGGAATTATATCGTCATTTCTCATAAATCGACGTTTTGCACGAAAGAAACATGAATTTATCAGTTTGAATAGTTGAAAACAGTGTTTTTCTATGTTTTTCTAAGTTTAAAACAGCAATCTTATCGTAATTTCTCATAAATCGCCGTTTCGCACGAAAGAAACATGAATTTGTCAGTTTGGAGAGTTCAAAACAGCGTTTTCTATGTTTTTGCAAGTTTAAAACAGCATTTAAATACGTCAGTTTAGATTGTTGAAAACAGCGTTTTCTTGGTTTTGCTAGTTTAAAACAGCAGCTTTATCGTGATTTCACAAAAATCTACCGTTTCGAACGAAAGAAACATGAATTTATCAATTTGAATAGTTGAAAACAGCGTTTTTCTATGTTTTTGCAAGTTTAAAACATCAATTATATCGTCATTTCTCAATAATCGCCGTATCGCACGAAAGAAACATGAATTTATCAGTTTGAATAGTTGAAAACAGCATTTTTATATGTTTTTGCAAGTTTAAAACAGCAATTTTATCGTCATTTCTTATAAATCGCCGTTTCGCACGAAAGAAACATGAATTTATCAGTTTAAATAGTTGAAAACAGCGTTTTTCTATGTTTTTGCAAGTTTAAAACAGCAATTTTATCGTCATTTCTCATAAATCGCCGTTTCGCACGGAAGAAACATGAAATTGTCAGTTTGAATAGTTGAAAACAGCGTTTTTATATGTTTTTGCAAGTTTAAAACAGCAATTTTATCGTCATTTCTCATAAATCGCCGTTTCGCACGGAAGAAACATGAATTTATCAGTTTGAATAGTTAAAACAGCGTTTTTCTATGTTTTTGCAAGTTTAAAACAGCAATTTTATCGTCATTTCTCATAAATCGCCGTTTCGCACGGAAGAAACATGAATTTATCAGTTTGAATAGTTGAAAACAGCGTTTTTCTATGTTTTTGCAAGTTTAAAACAGCAAATTTTTCGTCATTTGTCATAAATCGCCGTTTTGCTCGAAAGAAACATGACTTTATCAGTTTGAATAGTTGAAAACTGCGTTTTTCTATGTTTTTGCAAGTTTACAACAGCAATATTATCGTCATTTCTCATAAATCATCGTTTCGCACGAAAGAAACATGAATTTATAAGTTTGAACAGATGAAAACAGCGTTTTTCTATGTTTTTGCAAGTTTAAAACAGCAATTTTATCGTCATTTCTCATAAATCGCCGTTTCGCACGGAAGAAACATGAATTTGTCAGTTTGAATAGTTGAAAACAGCGTTTTCTATGTTTTTGCAAGTTTAAAACAGCAATTTTATCATCATTTCTCGTAAATCGCCGCTTCGCACGAAAGAAACATGAATTTATTAGTTTGAATAGTTGAAAACAGCGTTTTTCTATGTTTTTGCAAGTTTAAAACAGCAATTTTATCGTTATTTCTCATAAATCGCCGTGTCGCACGGAAGAAACATGAATTTGTCCGTTTGAATAGTTGAAAACAGCGTTTTTCTATGCTTTTGCAAGTTTCAAACAGCAATTTTATCGTCATTTCTCATAAATCAGCGTTTCGCACGAAAGAAATATGAATTTATCAGTTTGAAAATTTGAAAACAGCGTTTTTCTATGTTTTTTCAAGTTTAAAACAGCAATTTTATCGTCATTTTTCATAAATCGCTGGTTTGCACGGATGAAACATGAATTTGTCAGTTTGGATAGTGCAAAACAGCGTTTTCTATGTTTTTGCAAGTTTAAAACAGCATTTTAAATACGTCAGTTTAGATTGTTGAGAACAGCGTTTTCTTGGTTTTGCTAGTTTAAAACAGCAGTTTTATCGTGATTTCACAAAAATCCACCGTTTAGAACGAAAGAAACATGAATTTATCAGTTTGAATAATTCAAAACAGCGTTTTTCTATGTTTTTGCAAATTTAAAACAGCAATTTTATCGTCATTTCTCAGAAATCGCCGTTTCGCACGAAAGAAACATGAATTTATCAGTTTAAATAGTTGAAAACAGCGTTTTTCTATGTTTTTGCAAGTTTAAAACAGCAATTTTATCGTCATTTCTCATAAATCGCCGTTTCGCATGGAAGAAACATGAATTTAATAGTTTGAATAGTTGAAAACAGCGTTTATCTATGTTTTTGCAGGTTTAAAACAGCAAATTTTTCGTCATTTCTCATAAATTGCCGTTTCGCTCGAAAGAAACATGAATTTATCAGTTTGAATAGTTGAAAACAGCGTTTTTCTATGTTTTTGCAAGTTTAAAACAGCAATATTATCGTCATTTCTCATTAATCATCGTTTCGCATGAAAGAAACATGAATTTATAAGTTTTGAGCAAATGAAAACAGCGTTTTTTTTTATGTTTTTGCAAGTTTAAAACAGCAATTTTATCGTCATTTCTCATAAATCGCCGTTTCGCACAGAAGAAACATGAATTTATCAGTTTGAATAGTTAAAAACAGCGTTTTTCTATGTTTTTGCAAGTTTAAAACAGCAATTTTAACGTCATTTCTCATAAATCGCCGTTTCGCAAGGAAGAAACATGAATTTATCAGTTTGAATAGTTGAAAACAGCGTTTTTCTATGTTTTTGCAAGTTTAAAACAGCAATTTTATCGTCATTTCTCATAAATCGTCGTTTCGCACGGAAGAAACATGAATTTGTCAGTTTGAATAGTTGAAAACAGATTTTTTCTATGTTTTTGCAAGTTTAGAACAGCAATTTTGTCGTCATTTCTCATAAATCGCCGTTTTGCACGGAAGAAACATGAATTTGTCAGTTTGAATAGTTGAAAACAGCGTTTTTCTATGTTTTTGCAAGTTTAAAACAGCAATTTTATCGCCATTTTATCGCCGCTTCGCACGAAAGAAACATGAATTTATCAGTTTGAATAGTTGAAAACAGCGATTCTCTATGTTTTTGCAAGTTTAAAACAGCAATTTTATCGTCATTTCTCATAAATCGCCGTTTCGCACGGAAGAAACATTAATTTGTCAGTTTGAATTGTTGAAAACAGCGTTTTTCTATGTTTTTGCAAGTTTAAAACAGCAATTTTATCGTCATTTCTCATAAATCGCCGTTTTGCACGGAAGAAACATGAATTTGTTTGTTTGAATAGTTGAAAACAGCGTTTTCTATGTTCTTGCAAGTTTAAAACAGCAATTTTATCGTCATTTCTCATAAATCGCCGTTTCGCACAAAAGAAAAATGAATTTATCAGTTTGAACAGTTGAAAACAGCGTTTTTCTATGTTTTTGCAAGTTTAAAACAGGAATTATATCGTCATTTCTCATAAATCGACGTTTTGCACGAAAGAAACATGAATTTATCAGTTTGAATAGTTGAAAACAGTGTTTTTCTATGTTTTTCTAAGTTTAAAACAGCAATCTTATCGTAATTTCTCATAAATCGCCGTTTCGCTCGAAAGAAACATGAATTTGTCAGTTTGGAGTGTTCAAAACAGCGTTTTCTATGTTTTTGCAAGTTTAAAACAACATTTAAATACGTCAGTTAAGATTGTTGAAAACAGCGTTTTCTTGGTTTTGCTAGTTTAAAACAGCAGCTTTATCGTGATTTCACAAAAATCTACCGTTTCGAACGAAAGAAACATGAATTTATCAATTTGAATAGTTGAAAACAGCGTTTTTCTATGTTTTTGCAAGTTTAAAACAGCAATTTTATCGTAATTTCTCATAAATCGCCGTTTCGCACGGAAGAAACATGAATTTGTCAGTTTGAATAGTTGAAAACAGCGTTTTTCAATGTTTTTGCAAATTTAAAACAGCAATTTTATCGTGATTTCACAAAAATCCACCGTTTGGAACGTAAGAACATGAATTTATCAGTTTGAATAGTTGAAAACAGCGTTTTTCTATGTTTTTGCAAGTTTAAAACAGCAATTTTATCGTCATTTCTCATAAATCGCCGTTTCGCACGGAAGAAACATGAATTTGTTAGTTTGAATAGTTGAAAACAGCGTTTTTCTATGTTCTTGCAAGTTTAAAACAGCAATTTCATCGTCATTTCTCATAAATCGCCGTTTCGCACAAAAGAAAAATGAATTTATCAGTTTGAACAGTTGAAAACAGCGTTTTTCTATGTTTTTGCAAGTTTAAAACAGGAATTATATCGTCATTTCTCATAAATCGACGTTTTGCACGAAAGAAACATGAATTTATCAGTTTGAATAGTTGAAAACAGTGTTTTTCTATGTTTTTCTAAGTTTAAAACAGCAATCTTATCGTAATTTCTCATAAATCGCCGTTTCGCACGAAAGAAACATGAATTTGTCAGTTTGGAGAGTTCAAAACAGCGTTTTCTATGTTTTTGCAAGTTTAAAACAGCATTTAAATACGTCAGTTTAGATTGTTGAAAACAGCGTTTTCTTGGTTTTGCTAGTTTAAAACAGCAGCTTTATCGTAATTTCACAAAAATCTACCGTTTCGAACGAAAGAAACATGAATTTATCAATTTGAATTGTTGAAAACAGCGTTTTTCTATGTTTTTGCAAGTTTAAAACATCAATTATATCGTCATTTCTCAATAATCGCCGTATCGCACGAAAGAAACATGAATTTATCAGTTTGAATAGTTGAAAACAGCATTTTTCTATGTTTTTGCAAGTTTAAAACAGCAATTTTATCGTTATTTCTTATAAATCGCCGTTTCGCACGAAAGAAACATGAATTTATCAGTTTAAATAGTTGAAAACAGCGTTTTTCTATGTTTTTGCAAGTTTAAAACAGCAATTTTATCGTCATTTCTCATAAATCGCCGTTTCGCACGGAAGAAACATGAAATTGTCAGTTTGAATAGTTGAAAACAGCGTTTTTATATGTTTTTGCAAGTTTAAAACAGCAATTTTATCGTCATTTCTCATAAATCGCCGTTTTGCACGGAAGAAACATGAATTTATCAGTTTGAATAGTTAAAACAGCGTTTTTCTATGTTTTTGCAAGTTTAAAACAGCAATTTTATCGTCATTTCTCATAAATCGCCGTTTCGCACGGAAGAAACATGAATTTATCAGTTTGAATAGTTGAAAACAGCGTTTTTCTATGTTTTTGCAAGTTTAAAACAGCAAATTTTTCGTCATTTGTCATAAATCGCCGTTTTGCTCGAAAGAAACATGACTTTATCAGTTTGAATAGTTGAAAACTGCGTTTTTCTATGTTTTTGCAAGTTTACAACAGCAATATTATCGTCATTTCTCATAAATCATCGTTTCGCACGAAAGAAACATGAATTTATAAGTTTGAACAGATGAAAACAGCGTTTTTCTATGTTTTTGCAAGTTTAAAACAGCAAATTTATCGTCATTTCTCATAAATCGCCGTTTCGCACGGAAGAAACATGAATTTGTCAGTTTGAATAGTTGAAAACAGCGTTTTCTATGTTTTTGCAAGTTTAAAACAGCAATTTTATCATCATTTCTCGTAAATCGCCGCTTCGCACGAAAGAAACATGAATTTATTAGTTTGAATAGTTGAAAACAGCGTTTTTCTATGTTTTTGCAAGTTTAAAACAGCAATTTTATCGTTATTTCTCATAAATCGCCGTGTCGCACGGAAGAAACATGAATTTGTCCGTTTGAATAGTTGAAAACAGCGTTTTTCTATGCTTTTGCAAGTTTCAAACAGCAATTTTATCGTCATTTCTCATAAATCAGCGTTTCGCACGAAAGAAATATGAATTTATCAGTTTGAAAATTTGAAAACAGCGTTTTTCTATGTTTTTTCAAGTTTAAAACAGCAATTTTATCGTCATTTTTCATAAATCGCCGGTTTGCACGGATGAAACATGAATTTGTCAGTTTGGATAGTGCAAAACAGCGTTTTCTATGTTTTTGCAAGTTTAAAACAGCATTTTAAATACGTCAGTTTAGATTGTTGAGAACAGCGTTTTCTTGGTTTTGCTAGTTTAAAACAGCAGTTTTATCGTGATTTCACAAAAATCCACCGTTTAGAACGAAAGAAACATGAATTTATCAGTTTGAATAATTCAAAACAGCGTTTTTCTATGTTTTTGCAAATTTTAAACAGCAATTTTATCGTCATTTCTCAGAAATCGCCGTTTCGCACGAAAGAAACATGAATTTATCAGTTTAAATAGTTGAAAACAGCGTTTTTCTATGTTTTTGCAAGTTTAAAACAGCAATTTTATCGTCATTTCTCATAAATCGCCGTTTCGCATGGAAGAAACATGAATTTAATAGTTTGAATAGTTGAAAACAGCGTTTATCTATGTTTTTGCAGGTTTATAACAGCAAATTTTTCGTCATTTCTCATAAATTGCCGTTTCGCTTGAAAGAAACATGAATTTATCAGTTTGAATAGTTGAAAACAGCGTTTTTCTATGTTTTTGCAAGTTTAAAACAGCAATATTATCGTCATTTCTCATTAATCATCGTTTCGCATGAAAGAAACATGAATTTATAAGTTTTGAACAAATGAAAACAGCGTTTTTTTTATGTTTTTGCAAGTTTAAAACAGCAATTTTATCGTCATTTCTCATAAATCGCCGTTTCGCACAGAAGAAACATGAATTTATCAGTTTGAATAGTTAAAAACAGCGTTTTTCTATGTTTTTGCAAGTTTAAAACAGCAATTTTAACGTCATTTCTCATAAATCGCCGTTTCGCACGGAAGAAACATGAATTTATCAGTTTGAATAGTTGAAAACAGCGTTTTTCTATGTTTTTGCAAGTTTAAAACAGCAATTTTATCGTCATTTCTCATAAATTGCCGTTTCGCACGGAAGAAACATGAATTTGTCAGTTTGAATAGTTGAAAACAGATTTCTTCTATGTTTTTGCAAGTTTAGAACAGCAATTTTGTCGTCATTTCTCATAAATCGCCGTTTTGCACGGAAGAAACATGAATTTGTCAGTTTGAATAGTTGAAAACAGCGTTTTTCTATGTTTTTGCAAGTTTAAAACAGCAATTTTATCGCCATTTTATCGCCGCTTCGCACGAAAGAAACATGAATTTATCAGTTTGAATAGTTGAAAACAGCGATTCTCTATGTTTTTGCAAGTTTAAAACAGCAATTTTATCGTCATTTCTCATAAATCGCCGTTTCGCACGGAAGAAACATGAATTTGTCAGTTTGAATTGTTGAAAACAGCGTTTTTCTATGTTTTTGCAAGTTTAAAACAGCAATTTTATCGTCATTTCTCATAAATCGCCGTTTCGCACGGAAGAAACATGAATTTGTTAGTTTGAATAGTTGAAAACAGCGTTTTTCTATGTTCTTGCAAGTTTAAAACAGCAATTTTATCGTCATTTCTCATAAATCGCCGTTTCGCACAAAAGAAAAATGAATTTATCAGTTTGAACAGTTGAAAACAGCGTTTTTCTATGTTTTTGCAAGTTTAAAACAGGAATTATATCGTCATTTCTCATAAATCGACGTTTTGCACGAAAGAAACATGAATTTATCAGTTTGAATAGTTGAAAACAGTGTTTTTCTATGTTTTTCTAAGTTTAAAACAGCAATCTTATCGTAATTTCTCATAAATCGCCGTTTCGCACGAAAGAAACATGAATTTGTCAGTTTGGAGAGTTCAAAACAGCGTTTTCTATGTTTTTGCAAGTTTAAAACAGCATTTAAATACGTCAGTTTAGATTGTTGAAAACAGCGTTTTCTTGGTTTTGCTAGTTTAAAACAGCAGCTTTATCGTGATTTCACAAAAATCTACCGTTTCGAACGAAAGAAACATGAATTTATCAATTTGAATAGTTGAAAACAGCGTTTTTCTATGTTTTTGCAAGTTTAAAACATCAATTATATCGTCATTTCTCAATAATCGCCGTATCGCACGAAAGAAACATGAATTTATCAGTTTGAATAGTTGAAAACAGCATTTTTCTATGTTTTTGCAAGTTTAAAACAGCAATTTTATCGTCATTTCTTATAAATCGCCGTTTCGCACGAAAGAAACATGAATTTATCAGTTTAAATAGTTGAAAACAGCGTTTTTCTATGTTTTTGAAAGTTTAAAACAGCAATTTTATCGTCATTTCTCATAAATCGCCGTTTCGCACGGAAGAAACATGAAATTGTCAGTTTGAATAGTTGAAAACAGCGTTTTTATATGTTTTTGCAAGTTTAAAACAGCAATTTTATCGTCATTTCTCATAAATCGCCGTTTCGCACGGAAGAAACATGAATTTATCAGTGTGAATAGTTAAAACAGCGTTTTTCTATGTTTTTGCAAATTTGAAACAGCAATTTTATCGTCATTTCTCATAAATCGCCTTTTCGCACGGAAGAAACATGAATTTATCAGTTTGAATAGTTGAAAACAGCGTTTTTCTATGTTTTTGCAAGTTTAAAACAGCAAATTTTTCGTCATTTGTCATAAATCGCCGTTTTGCTCGAAAGAAACATGACTTTATCAGTTTGAATAGTTGAAAACTGCGTTTTTCTATGTTTTTGCAAGTTTACAACAGCAATATTATCGTCATTTCTCATAAATCATCGTTTCGCACGAAAGAAACATGAATTTATAAGTTTGAACAGATGAAAACAGCGTTTTTCTATGTTTTTGCAAGTTTAAAACAGCAATTTTATCGTCATTTCTCATAAATCGCCGTTTCGCACGGAAGAAACATGAATTTGTCAGTTTGAATAGTTGAAAACAGCGTTTTCTATGTTTTTGCAAGTTTAAAACAGCAATTTTATCATCATTTCTCGTAAATCGCCGCTTCGCACGAAAGAAACATGAATTTACTAGTTTGAATAGTTGAAAACAGCGTTTTTCTATGTTTTTGCAAGTTTAAAACAGCAATTTTATCGTTATTTCTCATAAATCGCCGTGTCGCACGGAAGAAACATGAATTTGTCCGTTTGAATAGTTGAAAACAGCGTTTTTCTATGCTTTTGCAAGTTTCAAACAGCAATTTTATCGTCATTTCTCATAAATCAGCGTTTCGCACGATAGAAATATGAATTTATCAGTTTGAAAATTTGAAAACAGCGTTTTTCTATGTTTTTTCAAGTTTAAAACAGCAATTTTATCGTCATTTTTCATAAATCGCCGGTTTGCACGGATGAAACATGAATTTGTCAGTTTGGATAGTGCAAAACAGCGTTTTCTATGTTTTTGCAAGTTTAAAACAGCATTTTAAATACGTCAGTTTAGATTGTTGAGAACAGCGTTTTCTTGGTTTTGCTAGTTTAAAACAGCAGTTTTATCGTGATTTCACAAAAATCCACCGTTTAGAACGAACGAAACATGAATTTATCAGTTTGAATAATTCAAAACAGCGTTTTTCTATGTTTTTGCAAATTTAAAACAGCAATTTTATCGTCATTTCTCAGAAATCGCCGTTTCGCACGAAAGAAACATGAATTTATCAGTTTAAATAGTTGAAAACAGCGTTTTTCTATGTTTTTGCAAGTTTAAAACAGCAATTTTATCGTCATTTCTCATAAATCGCCGTTTCGCATGGAAGAAACATGAATTTAATAGTTTGAATAGTTGAAAACAGCGTTTATCTATGTTTTTGCAGGTTTAAAACAGCAAATTTTTCGTCATTTCTCATAAATTGCCGTTTCGCTCGAAAGAAACATGAATTTATCAGTTTGAATAGTTGAAAACAGCGTTTTTCTATGTTTTTGCAAGTTTAAAACAGCAATATTATCGTCATTTCTCATTAATCATCGTTTCGCATGAAAGAAACATGAATTTATAAGTTTTGAACAAATGAAAACAGCGTTTTTTTTATGTTTTTGCAAGTTTAAAACAGCAATTTTAAAACAGCAATTTTATCGTCATTTCTCATAAATCGCCGTTTCGCACGAAAGAAACATGAATTTATCAGTTTGAGTAGTTGAAAATAGCGTTTTTCTATGTTTTTGCAAGTTTAAAACAGCAATTTTATCGTCATTTCTCATAAATCGCCGTTTCGCACGAAAGAAACATGAATTTGTCAGTTTGAATAGTTAAAAACAGGGTTTTTCTATGTTTTTTCAAGTTTAAAACAGCAATTTTTACGTCATTTCTCATAAATCGCCGTTTCGCACGAAAGAAACATGAATTTGTCAGTTTGGAGAGTTCAAAACAGCGTTTTCTATGTTTTTGCAAGTTTAAAACAGCATTTTAAATACGTCAGTTTAGATTGTTGAAAACAGCGTTTTCGTGGTTTTGCTAGTTTAAAACAGCAGCTTTATCGTGATTTCACAAAAATCTACCGTTTCGAACGAAAGAAACATGAATTTATCAATTTGAATAGTTGAAAACAGCGTTTTTCTATGTTTTTGCCAGTTTAAAACAGCAATTTTATCGTCATGTCTCATAAATCGCCGTTAAGCAGGAAAGAAACATGAATTTATCAGTTTGAGTAGTTGAAAATAGCGTTTTTCTATGTTTTTGCAAGTTTAAAACAGCAATTTTATCGTCATTTCTCAGAAATCGCCGTTTCGCACGAAAGAAACATGAATTTATCAGTTTAAATAGTTGAAAACAGCGTTTTTCTATGTTTTTGCAAGTTTAAAACAGCAATTTTATCGTCATTTCTCATAAATCGCCGTTTCGCATGGAAGAAACATGAATTTAATAGTTTGAATAGTTGAAAACAGCGTTTATCTATGTTTTTGCAGGTTTAAAACAGCAAATTTTTCGTCATTTCTCATAAATTGCCGTTTCGCTCGAAAGAAACATGAATTTATCAGTTTGAATAGTTGAAAACAGCGTTTTTCTATGTTTTTGCAAGTTTAAAACAGCAATATTATCGTCATTTCTCATTAATCATCGTTTCGCATAAAAGAAACATGAATTTATAAGTTTTGAACAAATGAAAACAGCGTTTTTTTTTATGTTTTTGCAAGTTTAAAACAGCAATTTTATCGTCATTTCTCATAAATCGCCGTTTCGCACAGAAGAAACATGAATTTATCAGTTTGAATAGTTAAAAACAGCGTTTTTCTATGTTTTTGCAAGTTTAAAACAGCAATTTTAACGTCATTTCTCATAAATCGCCGTTTCGCACGGAAGAAACATGAATTTATCAGTTTGAATAGTTGAAAACAGCGTTTTTCTATGTTTTTGCAAGTTTAAAACAGCAATTTTATCGTCATTTCTCATAAATCGCCGTTTCGCACGGAAGAAACATGAATTTGTCAGTTTGAATAGTTGAAAACAGATTTTTTCTATGTTTTTGCAAGTTTAGAACAGCAATTTTGTCGTCATTTCTCATAAATCGCCGTTTTGCACGGAAGAAACATGAATTTGTCAGTTTGAATAGTTGAAAACAGCGTTTTTCTATGTTTTTGCAAGTTTAAAACAGCAATTTTATCGTCATTTCTTATAAATCGCCGTTTCGTACGAAAGAAACATGAATTTATCAGTTTGAGTAGTTGAAAGTAGCGTTTTTCTATGTTTTTGCAAGTTTATAACAGCAATTTTATCGTCATTTCTCATAAATCACCGTTTCGCACGGTAGAAATATGAATTTATTAGTTTGAATAGTTGAAAACAGCGTTTTTCTATGTTTTTGCAAGTTTAAAACAGCAATTTTATCGTTATTTCTCATAAATCGCCGTGTCGCACGGAAGAAACATGAATTTGTCCGTTTGAATAGTTGAAAACAGCGTTTTTCTATGCTTTTGCAAGTTTCAAACAGCAATTTTTTCGTCATTTCTCATAAATCAGCGTTTCGCACGAAAGAAATATGAATTTATCAGTTTGAAAATTTGAAAACAGCGTTTTTCTATGTTTTTGCAAGTTTAAAACAGCAATTTTATCGTTATTTCTCATAAATCGCCGTGTCGCACGAAAGAAACATGAATTTGTCAGTTTGGATAGTGCAAAACAGCGTTTTCTATGTTTTTGCAAGTTTAAAACAGCATTTTAAATACGTCAGTTTAGATTGTTGAGAACAGCGTTTTCTTGGTTTTGCTAGTTTAAAACAGCAGTTTTATCGTGATTTCACAAAAATCCACCGTTTAGAACGAAAGAAACATGAATTTATCAGTTTGAATAATTCAAAACAGCGTTTTTCTATGTTTTTGCAAATTTAAAACAGCAATTTTATCGTCATTTCTCAGAAATCGCCGTTTCGCACGAAAGAAATATGAATTTATCAGTTTAAATAGTTGAAAACAGCGTTTTTCTATGTTTTCGCAAGTTTAAAACAGCAATTTTATCGTCATTTCTCATAAATCGCCGTTTCGCATGGAAGAAACATGAATTTAATAGTTTGAATAGTTGAAAACAGCGTTTATCTATGTTTTTGCAGGTTTAAAACAGCAAATTTTTCGTCATTTCTCATAAATTGCCGTTTCGCTCGAAAGAAACATGAATTTATCAGTTTGAATAGTTGAAAACAGCGTTTTTCTATGTTTTTGCAAGTTTAAAACAGCAATATTATCGTCATTTCTCATTAATCATCGTTTCGCATGAAAGAAACATGAATTTATAAGTTTTGAACAAATGAAAACAGCGTTTTTTTTTATGTTTTTGCAAGTTTAAAACAGCAATTTTATCGTCATTTCTCATAAATCGCCGTTTCGCACAGAAGAAACATGAATTTATCAGTTTGAATAGTTAAAAACAGCGTTTTTCTATGTTTTTGCAAGTTTAAAACAGCAATTTTAACGTCATTTCTCATAAATCGCCGTTTCGCACGGAAGAAACATGAATTTATCAGTTTGAATAGTTGAAAACAGCGTTTTTCTATGTTTTTGCAAGTTTAAAACAGCAATTTTATCGTCATTTCTCATAAATCGCCGTTTCGCACGGAAGAAACATGAATTTGTCAGTTTGAATAGTTGAAAACAGATTTTTTCTATGTTTTTGCAAGTTTAGAACAGCAATTTTGTCGTCATTTCTCATAAATCGCCGTTTTGCACGGAAGAAACATGAATTTGTCAGTTTGAATAGTTGAAAACAGCGTTTTTCTATGTTTTTGCAAGTTTAAAACAGCAATTTTATCGTCATTTCTTATAAATCGCCGTTTCGTACGAAAGAAACATGAATTTATCAGTTTGAGTAGTTGAAAGTAGCGTTTTTCTATGTTTTTGCAAGTTTATAACAGCAATTTTATCGTCATTTCTCATAAATCACCGTTTCGCACGGAAGAAACATGAATTTATCAGTTTGGATAGTTCAAAACAGCGTTTTTCTATGTTTTTGCAAGTTTAAAACAGCAATTTTATCGTCATTTCTCATAAATCGCCGTTTCGCACGGAAGAAACATGAATTTGTCAGTTTGAATAGTTGAAAACAGCGTTTTTCTATGTTTTTGCAAGTTTAAAAAAGCAATTTTATCGTCATTTCTCATAAATCGCCGTTTCGCACTAAAGAAACATGAATTTATCAGTTTGAATAGTTGAAAACAGCGTTTTTCTATGTTTTTGCAAGTTTAAAACAGCAATTTTATCGTCATTTCTCATAAATCGCCGTTTTGCACAAAAGAAACATGAATTTATCAGTTTGAATAGTTGAAAACAGCGTTTTCTATGTTTTTGCAAGTTTAAAACAGCATTTTAAATACGTCAGTTTAGATTGTTGAAAACAGCGTTTTCGTGGTTTTGCTAGTTTAAAACAGCAGCTTTATCGTGATTTCACAAAAATCTACCGTTTCGAACGAAAGAAACATTAATTTATCAATTTGAATAGTTGAAAACAGCGTTTTTTTATGTTTTTGCAAGTTTAAAACAGCAATTTTATCGTCATTTCTCATAAATCGCCGTTTCGCATGAAAGAAACATGAATTTATCAGTTTGAGTAGTTGAAAATAGCGTTTTTCTATGTTTTTGCAAGTTTAAAACAGCAATTTTATCGTCATTTCTCATAAATCGCCGTTTCGCACGAAAGAAACATGAATTTGTCAGTTTGAATAGTTAAAAACAGGGTTTTTCTATGTTTTTTCAAGTTTAAAACAGCAATTTTTACGTCATTTCTCATAAATCGCCGTTTCGCACGAAAGAAACATGAATTTGTCAGTTTGGAGAGTTCAAAACAGCGTTTTCTATGTTTTTGCAAGTTTAAAACAGCATTTTAAATACGTCAGTTTAGATTGTTGAAAACAGCGTTTTCGTGGTTTTGCTAGTTTAAAACAGCAGCTTTATCGTGATTTCACAAAAATCTACCGTTTCGAACGAAAGAAACATGAATTTATCAATTTGAATAGTTGAAAACAGCGTTTTTCTATGTTTTTGCCAGTTTAAAACAGCAATTTTATCGTCATGTCTCATAAATCGCCGTTAAGCAGGAAAGAAACATGAATTTATCAGTTTGAGTAGTTGAAAATAGCGTTTTTCTACGTTTTTGCAAGTTTAAAACAGCAATTTTATCGTCATTTCTCATAAATAGCCGTTTCGCACGGAAAAAACATGAATTTGTCAGTTTGAATAGTTGAAAACAGCGTTTTTCTATGTTTTTGCAAGTTTAAAACTGCAATTTTATCGTGATTTCACAAAAATCTACTGCTTCGCACGAAAGAAACATGAATTTATTAGTTTGAATAGTTGAAAACAGCGATTCTCTATGTTTTTGCAAGTTTAAAACAGCAATTTTATTGTCATTTCTCATAAATCGCCGTTTCGCACGAAAGAAACATGAATTTGTGAGTTTGGATAGTTCAAAACAGCGTTTTCTATGTTTTTGCAAGTTTAAAACAGCATTTTAAATACGTCAGTTTAGATTGTTGAAAACAGCGTTTTCTTGGTTTTGCTAGTTTAAAACAGCAGTTTTATCGTGATTTCACAAAAAATCCACCGTTTCGCACGAAAGAAACATGAGTTTATGTTTTTCTATGTTTTTGCAAGTTTAAAACAGCATTTTTATCGTCATTTCTCATAAATCGCCGTTTCGCACGGAAGAAACATGAATTTGTCAGTTTGAATAGTTGAAAACAGCGTTTTTCTATGTTTTTGCAAGTTTAAAAAAGCAATTTTATCGTCATTTCTCATAAATCGCCGTTTCGCACTAAAGAAACATGAATTTATCAGTTTGAATAGTTGAAAACAGCGTTTTTGTAAGTTTAAAACAGCAATTTTATCGTCATTTCTCATAAATCACCGTTTCGCACGAAAGAAACATGAATTTGTCAGTTTGAATAGTTCAAAACAGCGTTTTCTATGTTTTTGCAAGTTTAAAACAGCATTTTAAATACGTCAGTTTAGATTGTTGAAAACAGCGTTTTCTTGGTTTTGCTAGTTTAAAACAACAGTTTTATCGTGATTTCAAAAAAATCCACCATTTCGAACAAAAGAAACATGAATTTATCAATTTGAATAGTTGAAAACAGCGTTTTTCTATGTTTTTGCAAGTTTAAAACAGCAATTTTATCGTCATTTCTCATAAATCGCCTTTTCGCACGAAAGAAACATGAATTTATCAGTTTGAATAGCTGAAAACAGCGTTTTTCTATGTTTTTGCAAGTTTAAAACAGCAATTTTATCGTCATTTCTCATAAATCACCGTTTCGCACGGAAGAAACATGAATTTATCAGTTTGGATAGTTCAAAACAGCGTTTTTCTATGTTTTTGCAAGTTTAAAACATCAATTGTATCGTCATTTCTCATAAATCGCCGTTTCGCACGGAAGAAACATGAATTTGTCTGTTTGAATAGTTGAAAACAGCGTTTTTCTATGTTTTTGCAAGTTTAAAACAGCAATTTTATCGCCATTTTATCGCCGCTTCGCACGAAAGAAACATGAATTTAGCAGTTTGAATAGTTGAAAACAGCGATTCTCTATGTTTTTGCAAGTTTAAAACAGCAATTTTATCGTCATTTCTCATAAATCGCCGTTTCGCACGAAAGAAACATGAATTTATCAGTTTGAGTAGTTGAAAATAGCGTTTTTCTATGTTTTTGCAAGTTTAAAACAGCAATTTTATCGTCATTTCTCATAAATCGCCGTTTCGCACGAAAGAAACATGAATTTGTCAGTTTGAATAGTTAAAAACAGGGTTTTTCTATGTTTTTTCAAGTTTAAAACAGCAATTTTTACGTCATTTCTCATAAATCGCCGTTTCGCACGAAAGAAACATGAATTTGTCAGTTTGGAGAGTTCAAAACAGCGTTTTCTATGTTTTTGCAAGTTTAAAACAGCATTTTAAATACGTCAGTTTAGATTGTTGAAAACAGCGTTTTCGTGGTTTTGCTAGTTTAAAACAGCAGCTTTATCGTGATTTCACAAAAATCTACCGTTTCGAACGAAAGAAACATGAATTTATCAATTTGAATAGTTGAAAACAGCGTTTTTCTATGTTTTTGCCAGTTTAAAACAGCAATTTTATCGTCATGTCTCATAAATCGCCGTTAAGCAGGAAAGAAACATGAATTTATCAGTTTGAGTAGTTGAAAATAGCGTTTTTCTATGTTTTTGCAAGTTTAAAACAGCAATTTTATCGTCATTTCTCATAAATCGCCGTTTCGCACGAAAGAAACATGAATTTGTCAGTTTGAATAGTTGAAAATAGGGTTTTTCTATGTTTTTTCAAGTTTAAAACAGCAATTTTTACGTCATTTCTCATAAATAGCCGTTTCGCACGGAAAAAACATGAATTTGTCAGTTTGAATAGTTGAAAACAGCGTTTTTCTATGTTTTTGCAAGTTTAAAACTGCAATTTTATCGTGATTTCACAAAAATCTACCGCTTCGCACGAAAGAAACATGAATTTATTAGTTTGAATAGTTGAAAACAGCGATTCTCTATGTTTTTGCAAGTTTAAAACAGCAATTTTATTGTCATTTCTCATAAATCGCCGTTTCGCACGAAAGAAACATGAATTTGTGAGTTTGGATAGTTCAAAACAGCGTTTTCTATGTTTTTGCAAGTTTAAAACAGCATTTTAAATACGTCAGTTTAGATTGTTGAAAACAGCGTTTTCTTGGTTTTGCTAGTTTAAAACAGCAGTTTTATCGTGATTTCACAAAAAATCCACCGTTTCGCACGAAAGAAACATGAGTTTATGTTTTTCTATGTTTTTGCAAGTTTAAAACAGCATTTTTATCGTCATTTCTCATAAATCGCCGTTTCGCACGGAAGAAACATGAATTTGTCAGTTTGAATAGTTGAAAACAGCGTTTTTCTATGTTTTTGCAAGTTTAAAAAAGCAATTTTATCGTCATTTCTCATAAATCGCCGTTTCGCACTAAAGAAACATGAATTTATCAGTTTGAATAGTTGAAAACAGCGTTTTTCTATGTTTTTGTAAGTTTAAAACAGCAATTTTATCGTCATTTCTCATAAATCACCGTTTCGCACGAAAGAAACATGAATTTGTCAGTTTGGAGAGTTCAAAACAGCGTTTTCTATGTTTTTGCAAGTTTAAAACAGCATTTTAAATACGTCAGTTTAGATTGTTGAAAACAGCGTTTTCGTGGTTTTGCTAGTTTAAAACAGCAGCTTTATCGTGATTTCACAAAAATCTACCGTTTCGAACGAAAGAAACATGAATTTATCAATTTGAATAGTTGAAAACAGCGTTTTTCTATGTTTTTGCCAGTTTAAAACAGCAATTTTATCGTCATGTCTCATAAATCGCCGTTAAGCAGGAAAGAAACATGAATTTATCAGTTTGAGTAGTTGAAAATAGCGTTTTTCTACGTTTTTGCAAGTTTAAAACAGCAATTTTATCGTCATTTCTCATAAATAGCCGTTTCGCACGGAAAAAACATGAATTTGTCAGTTTGAATAGTTGAAAACAGCGTTTTTCTATGTTTTTGCAAGTTTAAAACTGCAATTTTATCGTGATTTCACAAAAATCTACCGCTTCGCACGAAAGAAACATGAATTTATTAGTTTGAATAGTTGAAAACAGCGATTCTCTATGTTTTTGCAAGTTTAAAACAGCAATTTTATTGTCATTTCTCATAAATCGCCGTTTCGCACGAAAGAAACATGAATTTGTGAGTTTGGATAGTTCAAAACAGCGTTTTCTATGTTTTTGCAAGTTTAAAACAGCATTTTAAATACGTCAGTTTAGATTGTTGAAAACAGCGTTTTCTTGGTTTTGCTAGTTTAAAACAGCAGTTTTATCGTGATTTCATAAAAAATCCACCGTTTCGCACGAAAGAAACATGAGTTTATGTTTTTCTATGTTTTTGCAAGTTTAAAACAGCATTTTTATCGTCATTTCTCATAAATCGCCGTTTCGCACGGAAGAAACATGAATTTGTCAGTTTGAATAGTTGAAAACAGCGTTTTTCTATGTTTTTGCAAGTTTAAAAAAGCAATTTTATCGTCATTTCTCATAAATCGCCGTTTCGCACTAAAGAAACATGAATTTATCAGTTTGAATAGTTGAAAACAGCGTTTTTCTATGTTTTTGTAAGTTTAAAACAGCAATTTTATCGTCATTTCTCATAAATCACCGTTTCGCACGAAAGAAACATGAATTTGTCAGTTTGAATAGTTCAAAACAGCGTTTTCTATGTTTTTGCAAGTTTAAAACAGCATTTTAAATACGTCAGTTTAGATTGTTGAAAACAGCGTTTTCTTGGTTTTGCTAGTTTAAAACAACAGTTTTATCGTGATTTCAAAAAAATCCACCATTTCGAACAAAAGAAACATGAATTTATCAATTTGAATAGTTGAAAACAGCGTTTTTCTATGTTTTTGCAAGTTTAAAACAGCAATTTTATCGTCATTTCTCATAAATCGCCTTTTCGCACGAAAGAAACATGAATTTATCAGTTTGAATAGCTGAAAACAGCGTTTTTCTATGTTTTTGCCAGTTTAAAACAGCAATTTTATCGTCATTTCTCATAAATCACCGTTTCGCACGGAAGAAACATGAATTTATCAGTTTGGATAGTTCAAAACAGCGTTTTTCTATGTTTTTGCAAGTTTAAAACATCAATTGTATCGTCATTTCTCATAAATCGCCGTTTCGCACGGAAGAAACATGAATTTGTCTGTTTGAATAGTTGAAAACAGCGTTTTTCTATGTTTTTGCAAGTTTAAAACAGCAATTTTATCGCCATTTTATCGCCGCTTCGCACGAAAGAAACATGAATTTAGCAGTTTGAATAGTTGAAAACAGCGATTCTCTATGTTTTTGCAAGTTTAAAACAGCAATTTTATCGTCATTTCTCATAAATCGCCGTTTCGCACGAAAGAAACATGAATTTATCAGTTTGAGTAGTTGAAAATAGCGTTTTTCTATGTTTTTGCAAGTTTAAAACAGCAATTTTATCGTCATTTCTCATAAATCGCCGTTTCGCACGAAAGAAACATGAATTTGTCAGTTTGAATAGTTAAAAACAGGGTTTTTCTATGTTTTTTCAAGTTTAAAACAGCAATTTTTACGTCATTTCTCATAAATCGCCGTTTCGCACGAAAGAAACATGAATTTGTCAGTTTGGAGAGTTCAAAACAGCGTTTTCTATGTTTTTGCAAGTTTAAAACAGCATTTTAAATACGTCAGTTTAGATTGTTGAAAACAGCGTTTTCGTGGTTTTGCTAGTTTAAAACAGCAGCTTTATCGTGATTTCACAAAAATCTACCGTTTCGAACGAAAGAAACATGAATTTATCAATTTGAATAGTTGAAAACAGCGTTTTTCTATGTTTTTGCCAGTTTAAAACAGCAATTTTATCGTCATGTCTCATAAATCGCCGTTAAGCAGGAAAGAAACATGAATTTATCAGTTTGAGTAGTTGAAAATAGCGTTTTTCTATGTTTTTGAAAGTTTAAAACAGCAATTTTATCGTCATTTCTCATAAATCGCCGTTTCGCACGAAAGAAACATGAATTTGTCAGTTTGAATAGTTGAAAATAGGGTTTTTCTATGTTTTTTCAAGTTTAAAACAGCAATTTTTACGTCATTTCTCATAAATAGCCGTTTCGCACGGAAAAAACATGAATTTGTCAGTTTGAATAGTTGAAAACAGCGTTTTTCTATGTTTTTGCAAGTTTAAAACTGCAATTTTATCGTGATTTCACAAAAATCTACCGCTTCGCACGAAAGAAACATGAATTTATTAGTTTGAATAGTTGAAAACAGCGATTCTCTATGTTTTTGCAAGTTTAAAACAGCAATTTTATTGTCATTTCTCATAAATCGCCGTTTCGCACGAAAGAAACATGAATTTGTGAGTTTGGATAGTTCAAAACAGCGTTTTCTATGTTTTTGCAAGTTTAAAACAGCATTTTAAATACGTCAGTTTAGATTGTTGAAAACAGCGTTTTCTTGGTTTTGCTAGTTTAAAACAGCAGTTTTATCGTGATTTCACAAAAAATCCACCGTTTCGCACGAAAGAAACATGAGTTTATGTTTTTCTATGTTTTTGCAAGTTTAAAACAGCATTTTTATCGTCATTTCTCATAAATCGCCGTTTCGCACGGAAGAAACATGAATTTGTCAGTTTGAATAGTTGAAAACAGCGTTTTTCTATGTTTTTGCAAGTTTAAAAAAGCAATTTTATCGTCATTTCTCATAAATCGCCGTTTCGCACTAAAGAAACATGAATTTATCAGTTTGAATAGTTGAAAACAGCGTTTTTCTATGTTTTTGTAAGTTTAAAACAGCAATTTTATCGTCATTTCTCATAAATCACCGTTTCGCACGAAAGAAACATGAATTTGTCAGTTTGGATAGTTCAAAACAGCGTTTTCTATGTTTTTGCAAGTTTAAAACAGCATTTTAAATACGTCAGTTTAGATTGTTGAAAACAGCGTTTTC